>VUQH01085948.1:0-16013 GCA_015106775.1 Etroplus canarensis | reverse complement strand
TTTCATCGTCTTTAACAATGACAACTGGTAAGGACTACTACACACACTAATTAGTAGGGACTACAAATTTAACACACTTATTGTAAATGAAAAATCCAGATATAAAAAGTGAATAGAACTAGAAACAGATATTACATAACTCATAAACCATCAATACCAACAGGATGATTAAACATGCACCAGTCAGTGTCCAAAAAAAATTTGAACAACTATCACATTTTTTAGTTTATTTTTTAATTATTCTTGTGAATCTGCCCACATCTTGCTAACTGATATTCTGTCCTGATTTTTAGTCCAAAATAAGGCAAAATCCTGTGACAATGCAGTTTTATTGTGCCAAATAAAATGGATCTTGTCTTGACCTTTAGGAACCTGGATGTGACCCTGAACACAGGCATGCCTGCTGGCACCTACTGTGATGTCATATCTGGCCAGAAGGAAGGAAGCAGATGCACTGGAAAGCAGATTACTGTTGGCAGTGATGGTCGCGCTCACTTCTATATCAGCAACAGCGATGCAGACCCCTTTGTTGCTATCCATGCTAATTCTAAGCTCTAACTGCATCCTGTATGGCTAAAAATAAATTTCACATTGCATAATGATCTTGGTATTTTACTGACATTATTTTAAATCATCTCATTGTTGGGAATGATTTCAAGAGTATGCAACTTTTTTACCCAGTGAAGTAGCAAGTAGTTTTTAAAGCAGCAATGAATTTGGCTAAATACACAAAGAGCAGTAAATTTCACAACAGCAGCAGCACAGGTCAACTGAGCACAGCATGTCCACAAAGAAAATTAATCTAGTAGAGCTTACAATAGAAATTTCTATGTGACTTTTTTCTGAGGTAGTCAGTTTTTGCCTCCATAAACATAGTCAAAATAAAATAATGCTGGAAGGAAGACTTCTTCAAGAGGAGAAGACTTCTTAAAACTCTGAATGTCATAAACATGTTGGATTTGATTGTTTAGTCTGTGTCTGTTGCATTGGCATGGATGATGTTGAAAAGTGATCATCTAGTCAAATTTGTAAGAAAACAAAACAAGAATTTGAAAGTTCAAAAAAACAAACATCAAAAGTCTAATTTTTCTTTTTTTGCCAATATGTTTTTCTTTTTCAAAATTATTTCACAAACACATAACATATACACATACATACATATACCCACTACAGACACAGACTGCATACCCTTGCATCTTAAAAAATAAAAAATAAATTAAAAAAAATAAATTAAGAAAAAACAAAAAAAATTAATAAATAAAAAAAAGAAAAGAAAAAGGCGGGGGGGAGGAAGAAAGAAAATGGGGGCTACATTTTACAGCTTTCATAAATCATTTCATAAAAATCTAACACTTTCATTTGTCATCATATTTATATGTGGTTCCCAGAGTTTATCAAAGTCTATTTGTTTGGCCTTGGCAATGTATGTTAGTCTTTCCAGTCCAATACATTCAGAAAGTTCCTTCATCCACATTTTCATTGTAGGAGCAGTTTAGCATTTAAAGGGACTCTGGTTTTAAACATTTCCGACAAACATTGTATAACATCCTTCCAGAAGTTTTGGATCTTTGTACATTCCCACAAGCAATGAAACAAAGTTCCTTTCTCAGTCAAACACTTGGTACATACATCTGGACTATTAGCAGACACACGACGGAGCTTGGCAGGTCAAAAGTCTAAATTTTAAATGCTGGAAAAGCAGTAAAACCTAAACAAAAACTCAGACTTGAATATATTCACCAAGAATAGGTAATCCAAATACACAATAGCCCTGGGATCATGACATACAAAGCTGTTTCAGTCAGTGGGCATCCGTCCTGCATTGTTCTTTTCCATTGGGACAACTACTTGCCATCACACTGCAGTCACTTCACAGTATCACCAAAGTGCAGTGCTAGAATTTCTCATTGGGGCACCTCTGGGGCCTAGAGGCCAGTGACCTGGCCCTCCACCTTTATGTCCTCCTTCCCACTTTATATCCTGTTATCCTCACATTCATCCTGTTGCCATCTTCCCAACCCACCTGCTGAGTTTCAGTCACCAGATCTGGACCAGTGACATGGGAATACCGGCAAAGGTGATACCTGCCAGAATATTCAGCTCATCCTGGTTGCTATGGTAACACAGCACATGAGCAGAGAAAAATGCAGAATTCTTGAAGAAAAAGAGCAACTGAATGAAACACTGTAATTTACTGATAATGATGTAAATACAGTTTTCAAATGGTGACTTTACAATATACAAACAGTCAAACCCCCTGTTAAATTATTCACATTAAAACCTAAAGTAATAGTCACTGTGTATCGTGTAATTCTCCTCCAAACTATGAACATCATCAGCTTTGTAGTCTTCTAAAGCAGTGGTTCCATCCACTTTTGACTGATGTACCCTCATAGCCACATCAGATGAGCTAGAGTACGCCTTCATCAGTAGCACCATATGTTCCACAAATGTTCTCATGATTGGATTATAAATTCTAGTAAGCAGTGGCTATTGTTCCATGTATTTACAAACAATTGTTAAATATGTCATCTGTGTATTAATTACATTTGGCCAACTACTTCAACTATTTATTCATTACTTTTTATTTATGTTTTACATTACCCTTTATATTTCAAATATGTAGTTTCCATGTGCCTGCAAATCATGATATCAATGAAACTGACTTTCTAGTTATTTTGAAAGTGCTTAAGATTAGTACTACTACTACTACTACTATTACTACTACTACTACTACTAATAATAATAATAATAATAATAAAAATAACAATAATGTAGATGGATTGAGGCTGAAGCATTGTGCTAAAATTTTAGAAAGCAGAAAGTTTTCACATAACTCCTGCTAACAGCAGAAGTACCCCCTGGGGTACAAGAATCCCTGGATGAGAATCTGCGTCCCAAAGCTGTGATGGGCTGTTTAATATAAAGCTCTGCACGGCAGGTGATGAAGCTTTGTTCAAAAAATGTGCCAGAGTGTCAGAGTGATAGTGAGTGTAGGAGAAGGATATGGTGACCTTAGAGTTAGACCAGCCTCAACATATTGCAACTGCTAAATTATTGACCCACTCTCCATCTTTTGGTCCAGCAGCAGTAAGGACCTGTACCTTCCGATTAGCTGCAGAGCTGTCAGCATAGTAGACCAGGGTCTTTGGTCCTGTCATCCTCACTGATGCTTTGTGACATGGCTGTCAGCGGTGTCCCCATCCTGTTTTATATTTCATATGGTGCACCAGACCTGCCTGTCACATCACCCAAGGAGAAAGACAGTCATCAACTGAAAGATGAAGTAACTGATTTTTTGGAGCTATTCAGCTCTTTCTGAGAACATCAAAGACAGTGTAGTAAATCTTCATGCTATACTGTAATAAAGAAATGACAAGAGTTTTTTTTAACATTGACAACTTAAATATTGAAAAAAAACAACAGGATCCCACAGATTCAAATCTATATTTTTAACATATTTTGAGCAGCATACCATGTGCTTACATTTTTGTTTATGTTTTGGCACTCACTTTGAAATTTCTGTATTGATGGCAAATGCAGTTGTGAAAAGAACAGTATAAAGGCTACCTGCTAATATGCTGCGTCCTATCACTTGGGGGCAGTATTGAAGCAGAAACTATAAGACAGGCTTTTTTCAAAACAAGACTGAAAAGGTCCATGAGACATTTTGCTCTCTGTGCAATTTATCTCATAACTGCTTGAAATGCAGTGCAGAATTATTCAAGATGAAGAAAGTATCCATGATTGATAATAAGAATTGAACATTCATTATATACATTGTCAATGACCAAGCAAAAGAGGTGAATGATGTATGACCTTATTGCTCATACAAGCTTAATACATGCAAAACTGCATAATGTTGGACTGTCACCGTTTGCTTCAGCTCTTCATGTAGTATTATTCATGTAAGGAGTGAGTTTTGTGAATTGGCATGATATTAATCCCAATTTTAAAACTACTCATTCTGATTAAGAACAACAGAAAGTTAATGATCTCTAGCACTTGATAGAATCTTTCATCATCAGTGACTATTTTCTGGTCACTGGTGGGTCAGTATTGTCAGCTAATAGCTGTTACTTCATATTTTGGTTTAGGACCTACATAAAATGTCAGTTTGTACATTTAAAACTAGGAAATAGGTTCAACCCCATAGTATTATCCCTCCTCCAGCAAACTCCAGTGGTGGTATGTTTTACACCACTCCATCCGACACTTGGCATTGTGCTTGGTGATACATAGCTTGCATGCAGCTGCTCTGCCATGGATACCCATGCCATAAAGCTCCTAGCACAGCTTTTGTGCCGATGTCAGTGACATAGGATGTTTGGAAATCTGCAGTTATTGAGTCAGCATAGCATTTTATGCATTATGTGCCTTAGGACTCAGCGACCCCCATTCTGTAACTTTACATTGTCTGTCATGTCGTTGCTGTGGTCCCAAAACACTTTCACTCCACAACAATACCACTTGCAGTTGACGGTGGAATATCTAGGCGAAAAGAAATTTCTTGAACTGACTTCTTGCAACAGTGGCATTCTATTACAGAACACACCTAAATTTAATGAGCTCTTTTGAAAAACCAACTGGCTCACAAATGTAATTAAAGGCAGACTGCATGGCTAGGGACTTGATTTTAGACACCTGTGGCAATAGCATTGAATGAAACACCTGAATTCAATGAATTAGAGGTGTTTTAGGCACACAACTCTGACTTTGAGAGAGCACAGTAGCCCCATCCACCTGTTGTTTAACTGTTAAGTATAGCACATAATAACAGGTAAATAGTGCATGTTAGGATTTCCTTTATCACACTGGCCTTTGGAAAATGATGTGTAACATTGTTTAAATCAAAATATAATTTTATAACCTTGCAAAATAGAATCACACTGATCAAATATATTTCTGAAAAACACTAGCCAGTTAACACTTTGAATATATAATATCCATTAGTAAACGTGTGTCACAGTTACCCTTTTCCAGCACCTTTGCTGTCCTTGCAGTGAGCTAATTCATACCCCCCACCAACAGATTATGCAGCAGCACACAGAGCAATGTGAAGGTTGGCCTTTTGTGTCCTCATGCATTTTCTGCTTTAGTCTTTAATGATATCATTGCCTAGCTAAGTCATCTTTTATAGCTGACACCCCACAGGGTGGCCAATATTTACCATGTGTGTGTATGTGTGTGGTCTTTACCCCAGGCATCCTAAATGTAGACTGTGACAAGCCCTACTTAGTCCTGAATTTCAGACAGAAACTACAATATGAAGCTAAAATACCACTCTCTGAAACAGGAACCCAGCACAACTTTGAAATAATTGAGACAAACTCATTCAGTCATGGCTCATTTAATATAATGAGCAAAGTGAGCTGTTCAATTTGCATACTGATAAGATGCCTCCATCAGATTAAATAGCCCTGGCTCACAGATACTCATTGTGGATATTACATTTAATCAGAGCATGGATTTACTTTACAAACACACTCAGAGAAGTGCAAATTACAGCTTTCAATTAGGCCATTGCCAGGTCCTAATCACCTCCACAACAAATTGGGTCAACAGTTTCTCGAGTTAAGTTGCTAAAAGAGATGACTTATATTCAACATTTAACAATGAACAAACTCAATACACGTTTAATCTTTGCCAGTTTGTTCCTAGAAGAAATCTGGTCTGTTTCAGCACCGTATATATTTTGTGTGTTGGCTTGGAAACTTATGTGATGACCTTTGGGCCTTCTTTATTGATCCCTGATATTGCTGTGGAAGTCCCCTACTGCTTATGTTTGCTCCCTTTTCTCCCATTCCAACAGATTCGCATCACACAGGTGTTCTGCCTGGCTGTTTATATTGCAGTGGTATACTGTAGCTGACTTCAAAACAATGAGGGCAACAGTACTGGTTGGTCTAAATCATATGTCTGTGCTGTGGCTCCAAGCCTGATTCTAGAACCCACATACCTGTGGAGCAAGACTTTCTGAAAGGGAGCAGATGGTGACATGAATAGTGCAGCAAGTCTTGTCCACCCCCGCCCATTGCCTTGCGTGCAGCACATTACCTCAACAAATGCTTCTCATAATTGATGTGCTGGAATGGCCCCATCATCACGGGATTTTGCAGAGTGGCAGAATCATCAAGGTCATTTGTGCTACTCTGACGTCTAACTAACCATAAAGTAATTTTAGGAAGAGGACTTCCTCAATAGGATAGGACTTCTTAAAACTTTGACTACTGTTATACACATTGGATTTTTCTGTATATATACTCTATGTCTGTTGCATTGGTACTGTATAGAAAGATGATGTCAAAAATGACCATCTCGCCACATACATACATGTAGTTCATTTCAGGAAATGTGATGCAGTTTTGTATCACATGTTGTCTCCTATCACACATTTTTATCTCTACAAATGATTCAAAAACCTCTTTCGCACCTAATTCCCTATCTGTCTACCAGGCATTGCAGGGGGGGAATGCCCACAGAAACATCTTAATTATACATGGCAGCCCTGGGCAACATATAACATTAAACTTGTATGGCTTGGTTTAGACAGAAGATGTCAGAATTTGTTATGTGACCCTGCCAGCCCAGTGCTACCTTATTCCCAGTTTAATGTATAAAAACACATAATGTAGCATTTTTCTGTTAAAAACTTTTGGAAAAGATTACCTGTTTCTTAAAGCATTTCCTATAGTTTCCACATCAATATTTACCAGTCAGCATGCTTAGCAGTCACTTTACAACAAATGCTTCTGCACCACCGCCGCATATGTTCACTGACAAAGAAAAGTTTAATGATTTGGAAAACATAGGCCATCTGTCAAAACTAGCTCAGAGAATGCTGATTATAATTTATAGAATGCAAATTATGTATGTTTTTCAAATATTGAAAATGGAAATAAGGGGGATAACATGATTTATTATAGTTTATTACACAACGCAGAAATCACACAGGTGCCATAAACGTGTGTTGTATTTTGTGTAAATGTATAATAATTTGCAGACATTCATGGACTCAAGCCCATGAAGTATCTGACCATCTGACCTTTAAATGTTCCTCCACCTGAGGTTGACCAGAACAACGGGGCTAGCCCTGCAAATGCAAATGTCTGCAACTGCCACTTCAAATTCATTGGGGCTATATTTATTTATTAGACCTACTTTCACGTTGGCACACACACACACACACACACACTGGAGCAACTTTTGTTTGAGTCTACCATCACCAGACACAGCGGCATCACAGACATTATCCAACAACCAACCTGCATGATAGTTATAATATACTGTAAAGCTAATGATCTCAGCTCACTGTGGGGGCCAGCTGGGTCTCCAGCCTGTCCTTAGCATTACCTGATTTCAGCAGCCTCAAGAGGGGACTGACAAAGCATAGGCATGCTTGGCTAAAAAGAAACCAGAGTAAGCTTTCACGTTTAATTTGCTGTCCAGTGTTCACAGTTGCTATGAGCTTAAGCCACCAATATGATTATTGTTCATCTGTCGTTCAGCATGTTTGATGAGAGGCCACAGTCATGGACTATATTAGAGAAAAATTTGTAAATGTTGAATATAAAATTAAAGTCAGCATCCAGCGACCCTTTGAGATGTTATTGATGATATTTGAGAGATGTGAGAGATGATATTTTCCAAAATACATATCCTTTCCTATAACAAACTGAGGTTCAGCATCTTTTTAGACATTTTTATGACTTTCTTACTCCCAAGAACTTGCTTATTCTAACTGTCTTTCTATGCAAGGTGTGCAGAATGTTGCAATGATTGGTTGCCATACTTGCTACAACTGCTGCTTACTAAGAATGTCCCATTGTACTGCATGCTCGCCATGAAAACTCAATTAGCAGGCTTCTGTGCCAGCTGTGAAAAATGTTACCAATCAGAAGTTGTTGATAACTTGTCACTCACAATGCAGAACTTTCAAACAATGACCAAAACATGAGCTGAAGACATGTAATCCCAAGGGAAGGTGTCACATTTCCTCAGGATATTCATAAGTTTTTCTGGGCTTAAATCTGCATAGGGGAAAACAACAACAGGCAACTGGCCTCCTCAAGGTGAAACACAAGTGTTATTTTATTTATGCCCAAGCCAACTCCCACACTCCCCCCTCCTTCTTCTTTGTCTCCCCTCCCTGGGGAGTCAGGCTGCTCTGCCCCAGAAAGCTGACATGCCCAGGCAGAGGGGAGCAGAAGCAATAGGGGGAGAAAGGCAGCTTGGTGGTCACCCAGACAGAGCTGGCAATGAACACATGCAGCAGTTCTCCTCCGCTGCACAAACACACACTTTCCCAAACACTTGCTTGACCTTCATGGACAACAAAAGGGTTCGGTGGGTCAGGATAAGATAGAAAAGACTCAACTTTTTATTTGAGAGAATATGTGTGTGGCAAAAGCTGTGCTGGGCTTCATTTAACTTATATCTTTAGAATCTTGTAAAATGTTTGAATGTCTAGAGCTTAGTCTCTTCTTTGTACTATAAAAGTGAATAACAATAAAGTGTCTTTTAAACACTGACATTTTTCAAAATATACATCATTGGATCAATGTCAGGTTTCTCCAATGGGTTCTCCTCTAACCCACTGCTATGCTTTTTGCCAAAGATTGATTGGCTGAGAGAAAGACTGACATGTCAACGACGGCTGCCCGGCACACTCGCTCTGTTAGGCCAATGCACCCTGACAGGTAGCTGACACCCCAATTTCCTGATGAGATGCCTCCTGCTTGCTGTCTTTTAAAGAAAGCTTAGGAAATCTTCTCTGCTACCCTCCCCATTTCTCCTGCTTAATTTCTTTCCATCACTTGTCATTTGATTACAGGGTTGTTCACTTTGTTTTGTCAGCAGATGGAGATGGGGTTAAAGACGGGGGCTGAGAGTGCTTCGGTACACCCCTCCTGAGTGTATAATGAATTAAAAGAAGCAGGGTGGAGTGAGTGAGGCATGTGAATTAAAAAGCCACATGCAATTTCTTTAATCAGTTTACATACATGTTGTGAGTATCTGCTTTGCTTCAGAATATGTATAAATAAACATGCCATTACATTATGAGTTAAATGTATTTATAGCTTACTTGTATGCATTCAAAATCTATTTTCATTTTCTAAAAATATTTCAGAGCATATGCTAATAGATTTGGGTTATATATACAAATTTTTAATTGCATTTGGGATATTTTAGCAAACATACAACTTCGTTTGCTCATAATTAACCGTGGGACTATACAACTTGATATATTGTAAAACAAGTCACTGATTAAACTAAAAAGCATGAAGAAACATACTATTTGTTCTTGTTAATACATTTTACTTCAAACATGTATTTGGCTACTGAAAATTGGTGCCTCATTTAAAATCAAAATGAAATATAGATGTAGCTTGCTAAACAAGCTAACTCATATCCAAATATGGCCACATTTGGTTTGGAGAAAAAAATTTAAAGGCGAAACTGACAGACTTCAAAATGATCAAAATCTGTGGGTTATGTCCCTGGGCTTCAACTGTCTCTTTTACATGCAGTCTAGGATAAATACTTATCTAATATTAATAAAACTGTCAACTCATTATGCTTTCATCTTCAGTCTGATATTGTCTCCATTCTAATTTATTTATTTTTATTTTTTTATTTTTTTTTTACCCTGATGTATAGATTTCGCCTGCATTTTAACTGACCTAGTTGAATTTCCAAATTATTTTTGGCCAACCATTATTTATGAGTAAAAAAAAAATAAAATTCTTATTTATTCAAAATACATCTGCACTCCTAATCAAAATGTGAAATGATTATTATTATTTGTCTTGTTTATTTTGAAAACCTCATTTGTCTAAACTGAGAACTGAGACCACATGGTGAAATGTTTTTTGTATCCTCAGTAATGTTATTTATGGCAGTTGTGCAAGTGGTATTGGAATTTCCACCATTAACAAATCCCAGTGCAGAATATTGTGACACAATCAGTAAATGTATAATGCCCAGAAATACCTAATAACTGTTACTTTGTGTGGCTCCACATAATAAGAAATATCATCCCCTTTTTAGTCATGAATTAATGAGCCAGCAGCATAGTCTTTCCATCCTCAGATTTGGATCAGATTATAAACATGGCATCCCAACCAGAAAAGCACTTTTGGCCCTTCCTTGTCTCCCTGGGAAAGAATTCACTTTATGTTGTATAATGAGAGTCCGTATGGGGTCCATATGGTTACAGCAGGGTTGGGTAGGAGTGGAGAAAAGAAGACAGGAAGGGGGTAATGCACGTTTTAATGAGATGTGAGTCTCTGTGGCACACCTGCACTCCAGCAATGTCTGAAGATTGCTCACTAGAGCCAAGAGAGGTATAAGGCCCTAGTAAAGTGTTAGAGAAAAGCCTCACAGTGCTTAAAATGCAGCACTGACTTCATTAGCAAATATAGCAAAAGCATTAACTTGACTGATTTGGACATAACTCCTGAATATCAGCACTTCTAGATCTCCCCTCTGTTCACAATAAACAACACAGGAAGCAACCAGGTATTCTGTTTTTAAGCGTGTTTTTAATGGTCATTTGGCTCTCAATAGGTGATTCTGATTGGATATGGCCCAGAGTGGATTGTGACTCACAGTGCAGTGTCTGTAACTCAGCCTATGCAATCTTTTTTGCAGCAGCAGCTAGTTAGGCATTTGCCCACCACATGGCTAAATCTGAGCGATTCATTTCTGCCATGTGCTTGCAGCTAGGCATAGCTGCCTTTGGATTGCCTATGTCACATGACAGAGAGATGACAGCCACATTTCAGGAACTGTAGGAATCTACAGGAGATGCTGCACAACAGTTTAGATGGAGGTTCTGTAAATGTTAATTAAGTCATTGTTGTTGGTTTTAAAAAAATAATTCATCCCAACAGTAGAGAAAAGCACAGGCACAATGCACATCATTGTATCTGCAGTTTTTTTACCTTGATGACTTGAAGGAAAAGGAACAAAGTTCCTCTGTGGGTAGCTTCCATTGTAACGCAAAAAATGCTGTAGCTTTTACTGCCATTCAGAACTGTCTGTCATTTCACATTTCAGTCCTACTGGGCTAAATTATCCTGGTTTGACTGGGAAATAGCCACTCAAGGTCAAACTAAGGCAAACAGCACGCTATCCTGAGCCAGGGGGGAACTGAGTTGACTGATCTCACACAAGAAGACCACACCAAGACCACTGGGGGCCTATTAGGGGATACAGATTATAGGGCCTTGTCATGCATTCACTATATTTATGCCTCTCAGTTGTCTTTTAAATAATGCATCTCTGCTTAAGCATAGTGCCGCTTTTTTAAACGCTGCACCTGGCACTCTTTGGTATGCTGCAGTTTGCTCTCTCCCGGGGCACAGATTTTTATAAGGCTTTGTGAGGGGGGCTTTGGTTCGGAGATGTGAGGGGGAGAATATGACTGAACTGGGAGCTGCTGCACGACAATAATGTTGGTTGAGGGAAGGGTTGGTTTGTATTCTGTAGTCATTGGAACACCCAATGCGTAATGAAACAGGAGAGAAGGGGATAGGATAGAGAAATAAAAGAGATCTCACAGTGAGGATTTCTGTCACTCTAGATATTGTGATTCAATATTTTAGAAATAGATTTTAGAAATTTCTACAAATTAAGAATGCCCTTCTACCATGAATTGTAAAACCAAAGGGAATACTTATTGGTGTTCTGTTAAAAGAAATAAATGATAGCAATGTATTTTGGTGTACTTAAGAATATTTCTTCAAATGGGAGGTCATATACAAATGGATTTCTGTATGTTCCTTCAGAATTTGCTGTGGAAGTTTTTGTGCATCATTGGATTTATTCAGTTTTTGTTTGCATTGCTTGTGTGCATTCTAGAGTTAAATATATTAAAGCTTTAAGTTTACACATAGGATTTTTTATGTGACTAAAAAAGCCTCTCAAAGTCTTATTAAAGAAAGTGCAGCTACACTGATGTATGTGGTTAGTGCTCTTTCCTGAAAACACCCCTGATTCTTAACCTGTTTGCAGGAAAAACATAAATAGCTGAAGGCAATAAGATTTCTTCTCCGGTTAAATCTGACCCGGATTCAGTAGTATTCTTTTGTTCTCTACAATAGAATTTAATTGTTCTATTTTTATTTACCATTACCACAGTTACAAATACAGTGAGTAATTCACAGTAACTGCTGACCCTACAATCCAAATGTTGCAGCTGAAAACAAGACTTGTCAGACTAAGCAAAATTCTTCTAATTTTGTATTGTGCAATTTTGGAGAGTATTTAGTCTTTGTTTCTTGTTCTGACCCAACACTGCAGCACTCGGTGGGGTCTTCTGCTGTTGTAGCCCATCTGTTTGATTATCTATTTGATGTGTTCTGCATACCTTGATTGTACTGAGTTGTTATGTGAGGCACTATTGCCGTCCTATCAGGTTGAAGCAATCTAGCCATACTCCTCTTGCTTCTGGCATCAACATGACATTTTTACTTGTAGAGCTGCCACTCACTAGACATTTTCCCTTTTTTGGACCATTCTCTGTAAGCCCTAGAGATGGTTGTGTGGGCAAATCTCAGTAGTTTATCAGTTTCTGAAATACTTAGATGAGCCCATCTGGCAGCAACAACAATACCATGTTAAAAGTCATTTAAACCACCTTTCTCCTACTTCTGAAGCTCAGTTTGAACTTTAGCAGATTGTTTTGACCATGCCTACATACCTAAATGCCTGGCTGATCAGATATTTGCAGTTGAACAAGAGCAGTACCTAATGAAATGGCCCTGAGGGTTTTCCCCATTATATGTGGGTGTGCGCTACAAACGGGATTTGAATGAAATCCTTCAGATGTTGGTGAATTACTCCAATGTGAATGTTGCTGTTGGAATACCCAAAAAATGAACGGTAAAATCATTTTTCTTCTATGTACTTTTTTTTTAGAAAATAGCTACATTCTTATATGTTATTGAAGTAACTGAAACCCATATAAATGGACAGCATTCAACCTTAAAAATTCCATCCAGGCATTTTCCAAGATGTATACTCTTAATAACAATTCTGTATTCTGTATATTTTTCGTCCTTTCTTTTTTCCTTTTCCACAAAGAAGCTACCTAAGGCATTCTCATTCCAAGGCAAAATCTAATGCCTTCTGAATATTATGCTCACAGCTTATTCAGGAATTGCCTTGATACACTGGCTGCAGCAATATCAGCCACTGGGAGGTAACAGCCCCGCTACAGAGACCCATACAGTTTACATTAAAAGGTTGTGGCATTAATTGGTGTTTGTCAGTCAGGAGTAATGCTTCCTGCTGGAATGTTTTACACTTTTTTTTTAGCTTTTTTGATGATTTGTTTCACTTTTCATTTGTACTTTTACTTGCGTTTTTACTTACCTGCTGGTTAGAATTTTTTTGCATTCTTTCTCAAAAAATGTACTCTTCAGATAAAATATTTTGCACACATGAAAAAGTATAACCTTAAAATTAAAGCCATGTTGGCCAATCAAAGTACAGAGATGCTCAAATGTCACAAGCCAGAATTTTGGTTTTCCCTGTATACATCAATACTGTGAGTAGAGTTTGTGAATATTTGTGAGTTATTTAATTATCATTGACCTAAACTGTTCAGGACAAAAAGCCGAAGTGCACAGAAAAAGTTATGTTTTCTGTGTCTAAACAAGTCCTGAGTTCAGATACTGCAAACTTTTGACAAAAGGCCTAGGCTACAAATTAAGAGTATGTCATAATGGTCATGGTGGGGGCTCAAATGCATGCTTGACTTGAAATAATAACAATATCTGTAATCATAAACTTCATATCAAGCTAAATAAGTGGTCACTCATTTTATTTACAGGTGCTTCTTTGGTGTCATAATTTCCAAAGGTAAGTGATTAGTTCTATTCAATATTGTAGCAAACCGCAGAGACTTTGTAACTGCACTGCCAAAAGATCTTAAAACTTTTGTTTCATGATTCCAGGAATCAGCATGAAACTTCCTTCTTGATCCTTCACAGGGATTCCAACAGCAAGCTATGATAGGTTACCAAACACATGTCTTCTCAGTCACAGAAGGCTGCACAGTGTGGGGGTGTCTAACCCTGCAGTCAAACAAAAGTCCGGAAAGAGGCTTTAGAGGTAATTAAACTGGTTTTATATACATTTGATTTTCAAGCTGCCAGAACTTGAAGAAAATTTTCACTCTGACTTCAGCCAAATCCCAGACTGTAGATTTGTGAAACTCAAGTGAGCAGGATAAAGTTCAAGATCAAATGCGGACAAGCTACCCTGCAGGGCATATTACTAATGAAAACTGTTTATTCTGCTGAATTATAATGCAAAAATAACCATTCACTGGTTAAAGGCTTTTTAAATGTTATTGTAATTATATTTTGCTCAAGACACTTGAGTATGTATAACAGGATGACATGATCCCCTGAGCTATTGGAGGTCCCAACATTTACTATGTGCATTTGTATAAACGTTCCTCTCAACTCCAAGTTTCCTACTATTGTATACTTAAGCTGCACTGTAAAGTTTTCCCCAAAGCTCAAATCCAGCAGATGTCACCAGAAGCAATAGTCTTTACACAGTGGGAACCACAGATGAAAAACTGAAAGAAGGGGAAGGAACTCATGTTTAAAAAAAGATTCTATCCCTGTTAAGTTCTGTGTTTAAAACAGTGCAAACATTGAAGTAAGGTTCCCGGATTACTGGGGAAGTCAGTGAAGAAAAACAAACAAACAAACACAAAAAAAAACAAAAAGCAGGAGAAATTTAATGTATAAGAGTCTGTATATGCATACAAGTACATATACGAGAATGGAAAAATTTGTGTACACATATCTTCATTATGAGAAGATTACATTTCTCAGTCAGTAGAGCCCTTTTGAAACTCACTCAGTAGAAAAGCAAACAATATTAATGGGAGAATTAAGTATTTTAATCATGGACTGATTTAACATGGTAATTACTAGTGACAAAAGTAAAGGCCCAAATCATTAAATACTAGATGATGATGAAAATTTTGCATTCTTTATTAGGAGTATAATTCAGTGCTAGTCCCCTTCAGATTGAGTCCTGGTATTCTGGAGAGCTGCTATCACCAATTTTCAAAGCACCTCTGTCAGACAAATATTTAGCATATTCAACATCACAAGATCAATATCTTGTCCAGGAATAGCATCTCTTGCATCCTGCAATTAATTCACTGATGTCGACCTCTGGCTTGAGTTTTAGTGAAGCTAACATCAAATGCCTGCCAATGGGACAGAGAGGGACATAAAACAAATGACCTGTTTTAGTACTCCTCATCAAAGCCAACAATAAAAGATCAAATGGGGCAGCAGCACCCAAGATCTTTTCCAGTGGCTTTAAAGTAAGATGCTAAACGACAAAGGTCAGCTTGCCATTGATATATCCACAGCAAGTCAACATTTATGTTCATGCTTTGATAGGTGGGAATAAAGGCATTTAGAGGATATAAGCAGCATACACAGTCTACTGTATATTCACTTTGGAGCAGTTTAAAGGCCCACTTTTTCAAAAGTTGAATGTATCATATTTTACCAATACTGTTTTAAATGTTGAAGTAAATGTTATGAAATGAAGAGCATTCAGTATGGGCCAAATCCAAACTTTCTTCTTCTTCTTCTTCTTCTTCTTCTTCTTTCGGCTGCTCCCGTTAGGGGTCGCCACAGTGGATCATCTGCCTCCAGCTCACCCTATCCCTTGCATCCTCTTCCCTCACACCAACCCTCTGCATGTCCCCCTTCATTACATCCATGAATCTTCTCTGTGGTCTTCCTCTTCTCCTCCTGCCTGGCAGCGCCATCCTCCACCTCCTTTGTCCAATATATCCACTATCCCTCCTCTGAACATGTCCAGACCATCTCAGCCTTGCCTCTCTGACTTTGTCTCCAAACTTCTCAACATGAGCTGTCCCTCTGATGTACTCATTTCTAATCCTGTCCATCCTGGTCACTCCCAGTGAAAATCTCAACATCTTTAATTCTGCCACCTCCAGCTCC
>VUQH01085946.1:0-20923 GCA_015106775.1 Etroplus canarensis | reverse complement strand
GGGTGTTGTGGACGCTGGGACGGTGGTGTTCGTGTTCATAAGTCGGAGGTTCGAGGACGACCAGACGCCGTTGTAGCTCCGTCCACGGACGAGACTAACTGGCGATCCGGCGGCGATGTTTTTCACGATCGCTAACTGACGATCCAGCGGCGTTGTATGAACTGCCGGGCAGCGTCCGGGAGCCAAAGTTTTTGGTTTCTGCGGGGAGTATCGTCGCGGGACTGATGCTGCAGATTAACGGTTTCTGCGAACTCCGATCTTGGTTTGCTGTGTGGACTGGGACTTCAGTCCTCGGTGTTGCCTGATGCCGGTGGCCGGGGAAGAGGACATCACGGGCGGGGTGTTGTGTTGGGCCGGAGGTGGGCCCTGGCCAGCCAGTGCTACCCTTGTATGGGGCACCATGTCCTGGGGGAACACTATATCATTTCACTGTGTATTTATATGTAGTTGAAATGACAATAAAGTAATCTAATCTAATCTAATCTAATGAAACATGGATTGGCCAGAACAGAGTCCAGACCTTGACCCCTTATACTGCTCAATAATGGCAGAGTTCCAAACCTCCTCTGGTATTACCATCAACACAAAAACGGTGTCATGTAAGTTTCATGACATGGGTTTCAGTGGCTGAGCAGCTGCATGCAAGCCTTACTTGATCAACCAAGCACAATGCCAAACATATGATGGAGTGGTATAAAGCATACTACCATTGGACTCTGGAGCAATGGAAAGGTTCTGTGAAACAAATCAGGCTGTCGTTATTGAGTCAGCTAAGTGTTTGACAGCTTTTGTGCACTATGCGCCTAAGCACTTGGCAACCCTGCTCTGCAACTTTATGTGGTCTCCGAGTTGCTGTGGTTCCCAAATGCTTCCACTTCACGATAATACCACTTACAGTTGATTGTGGAATATCTAGGTGGGAAGAAATTTATCAAACTGACTTATTTCAATAGTGACATCCTATTACTGTACCATGCTCGAATTCAGTGAACTCTTTAGCACGACCCATTTGCTCACAAATATTTATAAAGGCAGACTGCATGGCTAGGTGCTTGATTTTATATACCTGTGGCAATGGGACTGGATGAAACACCTGAATTCAGTGATTAAGGGGCAGGGTCCAATACTTTTATCCACAGAGTGAATATTTTAAGAAAGAAGAATATGGCCCTTTTAGCAATTCGATGCATTTGTCCACTATTTTGTACAGAAATCCAAAGATTTATGTATGGGGTTGTATGACCTGTCCTGAGTTATCTGTTTGTCATCTGGTGTAGTAGAGTGCAATGTGGAACAGACATCAGATGGCTTCTATTAGTCACCAGACTGAAAGTTAGAAGGAAGTGTTGTGAGCTGCGTTGGATGACAGATGAATTACTCATTATTTTTGTCTGTATACTTGGCATAAATGCCCCTATTAAAATAAATAATATATCTTCTGTGTCATCAAACATTAAAAGAAAATTGAAAGAAGCAATGAGTAATGCTGTTCTTGGACTACATGAGCCATCCATTCATCCAGTTTCTACTTTTCAGCTGGCTCATGCAGTGGTAGCTTAAGCAGAGATGCCCAGACCTCCCTCTAACCACAAAACTCTTACAGCTTTTCTGCCATGCCCTGCTGGAACAATATGGTATAGCCTTGACCAAATGTCTTCATAGTGTAGGGGTTTATATTTTGCTTTGCATGTGAACGATCCCTGGCTTGAGCCCAGGTAGAAACACAAGCCACTTCCATAATGGTAGTTTTGTGTCGGGAAGGGCATCTGAGGCCTGTACTACAAAGCAGGATTTGGTCTTATCCAGGTAACTTCAGGGTTAACTCTGGGTTTCCAGTACAGTACTTCGATGGTGGTTTACTTTACATTGCCATGGTAACTTATGTTGCAGACTCAACCTGTTCCAGAGCAGGTTTACTTCCAGATTTGAGATCAGCAGGTGTGAAATCACCACCAGCTGACCAATCAATTTGTTGGAAAACAGTGTCACAGACCCTAGGAGATAACAGCAGGATCTAAAGTTTTCCTAGTAGCCTCAAAAGTCTTTGAGCATTAGTAATAAATATAGATTCTTTGATGCAACTTTATTCATTGAATTGGTATTTTTCCCCTGCTGGCTGCAAACAATTTTTACAATAGCTTGATTGTTTTATAAGCCTTAATATGTAATCCTACTCTGAACTTTTATAAATTTGTAATCTAAACCTACATTTAATTTTTTTATTCTTTTGTTTGTCTTTATTTGGTCTTAGATTGTTAAATACCAGGGGTTAAGGCTAAAAGAAAAAATAAAAAATAAAAATGTCTTAAGCACATCTAAACGCTAATTTAATGGAATAACAATGATAATCTGTCGATTGTCTTGTATCTTAGAGACAAAGCTTTGATACTCTGTTTACTTACAGTTGGAAATTTTACAGACTTTCCTTTCAGGCTTTAAGTAGGCTTTATAAACTTAAAAAGTAAAATTTATTAATATAGTAGGTCTTTTCAAGCCCTTAGTCATATGTTTCCCACATGCCCTTTGGCGAACTTTTAAAAAGTTTTTTAAAAAAGTTTTCTGTAAGCAATTTTTTCAGGCCACTCTTCCATGAAGCCCAGCTCTGTGGAGTATACAACTTATAGTGGTCCTACAGACAGATACAGCAGTCTCTGCTGTGGCGCTTTCTAGCTCATTCAGGGTGACCTTTGGTCTCTTTGTTGCCTCTCTGGTTAATGCCTGTCTCGCCCACTCTGTGAGTTTTGGTGGACAATCCTCTCTCGGCAGGTTTGTTGTGATGTTATATTCGTTCCATTTTGTGATTATAAGTTTAATGGTGCTCTGTGAGATCGTAGAGGGTTTCAAAGTTTCAGATATTTTTTTATAACCCAACCCTGATTTGTACTTCTCCATAACTTTGTCCCTGACCTTGCTTGGTGGTGCCTCTTGGCTAGTGGTGTTTCAGATTCTGGGGCCTTTCAGAATGGGTGTATATATACTTAGATCATGTGACACTTAGATTGCACACAGGTGGACCTTACTGTATTTAACTAATTGTGTGACTTCTGAAATTAATTGGTAGCACCAGATTTTATTTAGTGGATTCATAGCAAAAGTGGTGAATAAATATGCATGCACCACTTTTAGGTTTTTTGCTTATTAGATGTTTTTACTTTTTCCATTTCATTGCACCAAGTTGGACTATTTTTTGCAAAAATATTTACATAAATAAAACAAACAAATATTTAAATTGTTGGTTGTAACAAAAATGAAAATTGCACAGGGGGGTGTCTGTTTGCCAGGCCAGTTACAACCTTCTTATTCTTGTGACCATGAGTGCTGTAGTACTTAAATAGCATTGCCACACCATATACTGTACTCCTAAACATCACTGCCACACCACAGTAAAGACTATGGCTTCCTGGGGAAACGCTGCATGCTGTTTTGTGTTTAACCACCAACGCAGAACCACGGACTTACACTGTGTATACTAAAAAGGGAAAAACTCAAGTCGTGACAGAAACTGTCAGCATCATTGTAAGCTGACCTGCATGAGCGTGTCAAAATAGATGACTACTCTGTTTCCCTGTGTCTGCATGTCAACGCTTCAGAAAAAGAAATGTCATTTCATTCACTCCCCTCTTCTCCTATCTGTATAACAATGTGTTTGTGCTGTGTAAATATATGAACTTTCTTAACGCAAGCAATTTGTTACACTGAACACTTTAAATCACAACACTAGAAACTGAAGCAAGTAAAATCAAAGGGATTTGTGCAGATTTGGAGTGAGCAGAATGGTATACGTAAACACAAACTGGCTCAGAGTTTGAGTTTTTGGCATTAGAGAAATGATAATGTGGGAAAACACTGATTAGTCCAAACTAAAATTAAAGACTGCATATAAAAGAGGGATGTAGTCACTGCAACGCCACCCATAGTTTTGGACCTATTTTTGAAATTTACATTTTTGGCATGTTGGCAGTTATCAGTTATCAGTTAACACTAGCTAGCCTAGTTAGCTGCATCCAAATATACAGGTACAACACACAGACACTGATACTTGTTAAAATATTAGAATTTCATATGAAGTCCACCGTTGAGACTTTCATATAAATTTGAACACTTGGAGTGTAATGTGAGTAATGCTCCTGGATCTATCTATCTATCTATCTATAAAAGTAAAAAAAAAACATATTTTTAAATCTTTGCATTTGCAAGAGAATAATTACTTTAAAATTTAGGAATTGGCAGGTCTGGGACCAACATCACGTCCTACAGAGTTGCCAGAAGGATAACCATCTAAGCAATATTCCATCAGTGCAGCAGGAAGGATACAACTAGGTAAAAGAAGATGAGGAAAAATTGTAGATAAAAAGTCTGATGAGATAAAAAAAGAAAAAGTTTAAGTGTTGGGGAAAACTCCAAGTGTTATATCTAACAAACACTAGGCTGCTGCTCACCTGCTGACTAATATGGTATTGTGAAACATGGTGGAGGCAGCATCATGCAGTGGGTGTGCTTCTCAACGGCACTCAAAGAATTAGTTAGTCTCGCTCCAGTCGATTTCTTTTATGGGCGCAGTCTTGATTTTGAAGTTTTTTTCCTAATGTTTAGTTTATAAATTTTGATTATATTTAAAGGAAACTAGGTGTCCTCGGTAGCACAGTGGTTTGCGCATTCGCCTTTGAAGTGAAAGGTCCCTGGTCAGATTCCTCACCATGGAGGGTTGCGTCAGGAAGGGCATCCGGCATAAAACCTCTGCCAAATTACCAATGTGGATCAATCTGCTGTGGCGACCCCTTGGTGGAGAATACAAAGGAGCAGCCGAAAGGTACATACATAGAGGAAACTAGATGATAAAGTAGGGTATGATTTAAGGTGGGTCTACAGTCATGTAAAAAGGAAAGATATCACAGGACTCTGAATGGTGCTGTGAAAAACTAAGTGCACCCCCATGATTCAGCAGCTTGCAGAACCACTTTCCAGAATCAGTTTCAGAATTCTTTATTAATTCCAGGGGGAACTTTGCTTGAGGACTAGATGTTCCATTAGGTGTAAATAAATAAATATATACAGATAGAAAATTAACTATGTAAACTGTATAAACCAATGTGTAAAAAGTGCAGTTGTCAAACCAGTAAATAAAAATATTTTGCAATGTCACGCTGTGAGCAACTCTGAAGAAAAATGATTACTGATTACTGCTAACTGCTCAGTGCTGAGAGGTAACTACCTGTTTTTTCTTTTTGCTGGCAACAACTGACTGAAGGTATACATGAGTCATTGTTTTGAATATGTTGCTCACATAGATTTTTCAGGTCTGTGATTTGACGTTAACATTAATATTTGCTGAGGAGATGCACTTTCAAGGACATCATATGCATTTGTGAGATAATTTGGCGGGGATCAAATTTGTGTAAAACTATAAAAAGATGATTATCAGTTAGGTATCCTTTCATCTGCAGTGCGGAGACAGAGGACAGAAATCCTCAGACGTGAGTGGGTGAGCCTAATACGTAGTTCAAATCTGGGCTCTGGCAGATTTATATTTCACAGCTTTGAAAACCAGTATTCCTGGAGGACCTACCCAGCGGAGATACTGGGTTAGCACTGCAGAGACACTCAGCCCCCATTATGCTGCTGCTGTCTCTCACACACAAAGGGTCCTGTGACCTTGACTCACATTTTTATCAGCAGCACTTGCCCAACCCTAATCGATAGCCAAAACGTAATGGTTTATGTTATGGCAACTTTGCTTTTGGCCACAAAATGCAGACAGATCTCCACAGTGAGTGTGCAAATTGAATTTATTTGCCCCCACAGCACGAGGAGTCCAAACACACAGAGTCAAAAGTCCATTTAAACTGTAGAGAGCAAGCTCCACCTGCACCATTTTGGTGCTGGATCATTTGTCTGTCAGCACAACCCATGCTAGAAGCTTAAAATTGCCAAACTGATCAGAAATACTCTAAGGCACTGTGTCAAACAAGCAGCCTGGGGGCCAGAACCAGCCAAATTAGGCCCATTGAATGACCTTGTAAAGTGGGAAAAACTGTAAAATTTTAGTTACAAAAACTAATGTACCTTTACAGTTCTACTAAAATGTGTAATTTGTTAATGTACATGTGATGGCAGTAAACCCACTAAGTGTAGAAAAGGCTTAGAAATAATGTAAATCACTCATTTTTCTTAAGACATCTCAGCTGATCATCTGTTTTGAATGTTTTCAGAATACACTTGAATTTTTCTCCCCTTTCTTTTTCTAAAGTATCTGATTATACTGGTCTGGCTTTCTGGAGATCCAATACGGGATGTAAGTGGCCCAAACACTGACTGAGTTTGACTCTCCCGCTCTAGCAGCCATGTTTTCTGATATTCATGTCAGTGTCCTTCATCCGGGAGTTATGTTTCATGCCTATCCTGATGTCAGTGTAAAACAGCTTTCTAGAGCTGTTTCTAGAGTCTGAGAAATATTAGTATATTGAGATCCACTGTTTCCAATGAGGAGCATGCATTCATCTTATCCCATATTGACTTGTTGTGCAGCATTTTACCCTGTATTGCTTTCAGGTAACTCAGAACGCTGCTGCTGTCTCATTTGGGGTACTACACTGCGTGCAGAATTATTAGGAACTTCAAGCTATATAAACTTGAATGCCAATTGGATTTAAGCATACAAGGTAATGTACATTTGTGTAACGACGGAGGGTGTGGCCTGAAAGAGCTCAACACCCTATACATAGTTCCCACAGACACGTCACAACAGCCGCCATTGCTATAGGCAAGCTGCAGGCAGCTGTGCGTTCAGGACACTTGAGGAAATGTCGCCAACCCAACCATTAACAAACTGATTGTACGCCCCCAGTGACTTGCCAACACAAGATATTGGTACAATTCTTAGACCCCCCATTCCACTGGTGCTAATCGATGCCATTTTGACCGGCTATTATTGGCAATACCGGGACTATGCCAGGAATGCAACAGGAATTGCGCCTGATAAACAGCAGTTCAATGTCAGTTCACCGCCAGTAAGACGTCTTTCACTGGTGGATAATAGGTTGAACATGGCAGTGCAAGCGGCACAACCGGGCATACATTGTGAGAGCATCCTGAATGCCGTGGCTAAGTAGGCCAGGGTCATAACATGAATGCTGGCCTTTTGACGGGAATATAACGGCAATAGATCATCAGGAATCCAATTTTCAGCTGTTTCACGCCGTTTTGATCGGGAAGGCTAAATCGACATGGATCACCATAATTGCCGCTATTAGGGCTCCAGTGGAATGGGGGTCATAGTATTGAATTGGTGGCAATGCTGAAATTTCGTGGTTCAGCTTTTCCTTTGCTAATGAGTATGGATCCACACCTATTACACCGATTTTCTCATTGTGTCTCTTTCTGTCCTCCATACTTAATGATTCTCCATAGTCTCTCCCCTTCTGACTTTTCATGATTTTGATCACAAGTAGAATCCAACATCAAAACAGTATAAAATTCACGGGGAAGATAAACAGCAATGTGTGTAAACAAATACAGCTTGCCAACAAAGATGGCGTCGCTAAGGAGGTCACATGACCAAAAAGCATGTCTGTGGGAACTATGTATCAGGTGTGCACAATTATTAGGCAGCTTCTTTTCCTCAGGCAAAATGGGCTTTTTGGACTCAAACTCAACTCCCAAGCCTACTGCCAGTTTCTAGAAGACACTCTCTTCATGCAGTGGTCCAGGAAAAATCTGCATTTTTCAAGAAGACCATGATTTTTATGCAGGACAATGCTCCAGCTCATGCATCAAAGTCCTCCACTGCGTGGCTAGCCAGTAAAGGCCTTAAAGATGAAAGCATAATGACATGCCCCCCTTCCTCACCTGACCTAAACCCTATTGAGAACTTGTGGGCTCTTCTTGAACGTGAGATGTACAGTGAAGGAAAACAGTACAGCTCTCTGAACAGTGTTGAAAAGTTGATGGTCAACAGATCAACAAACTGACAGACTCCATGGATGGAAGACTTTTGAGTGTTATTGAAAAGAAAGGTGGCTATACTGGTCACTGATTTATTTTTTGAAATGTTATAAATGTTTAGTTGTAAAGTTTGAGTTGTTTATTTTCATCTGTTAAAGTGAAAATAATGAACAAACAAGTGAGATAGGAATATTTTATTTTTCTTTAAGTTGCGTAATAATTCTGCACACTAATAGTTGCCTAATAAATGTGCACACTCAGATATTCATGTACAAAAGCCAAAACCTCACTTTCACTTCTTTAAATATTCAGGTTTGAGGTATATTAACATTTTGGATTGACCAAGAGCTCTGTTGTTGTTAAATATTAAAACTAATCCTCAAAAATGCTACTAATTATTGTGCACAGTGTATGTATAAAAAATGGCTATAAATCCTAAACATTAAATGTAAAACTTTTATGAAACTCCTTGAATTAAATCCTATTTTGAGTGATTTAAAATCTACTGTGGTGTCATGCAGAGGTGAAGTAAAATAAAAACAACTCGTCTCTCTTCATCGGCTCACTGCTGCATACGGGATCCAGTTTAAAATGCTCACCTTTTCCTGCAACATGGACAAAAGGCAAAGTCCAGATTACTGTTTGTTCTGCACACCTATCAGGATAAGGGGCGTTGAGCTTTTGAGGCCGTGGTGCCCAACCTGTGCACCTGAGGGGCGTACTATGAAGCAAGATTAGTAAGCTATGTTGAGCTTAAAGTTAGAGTTAAACCAGAGCTGGTTATATTCAGAGTTTTGTTTTAAAATTGGCTGGAAGCATCACATTTTCACTCATTTCTAATTCACAGTACACCTTAAGTGCATTATAGATTATCTGCAGTAGAAATACATTTTATATATGTAGCCTGTTCAGTCATATCTTACTTATATCACTGAATGACTCCCAGCTGTAAAGTTACAGCAGCACATACTGCGTTTCATTGTCACGGGAGTTTGCATGTATTCCCCTGATGATGCGGAAAAATTATAGCTATTCATATGTTTGGTCCTAATCGGCAGATCAATATCCTTTACAATCATGGAACAGCAGATACTTAAATTCAGATTAGAGAACCGATCAATTATTTTTAGTCTATTTAAGGCGGACAATATTCAGCCAGAGAAATTAATTTCACTTTGATCTGGAGACAAACTATACACATCTCCACATCTAAGTTAGGCTGTGGGAACTGAACCCATCGAGTGACCTGTGCTGTTTAAATGCATCACCTTAAAGTTTTAGAGCTCTAAAACGCAGATGTCAACTTTGAAATAAACAGCAGCACTGAGCGTTCTCAGAGCTGTAAAATATACATAATAGCTCTAATATGTTTATTTTACCGTGCCGTGTGCTCTTGACGATCATGAACTCAGTGGTAAATTAAATGCTTATGCTTCCCAAGATCAAACATTTTCTGCAGCATTGCTCTTTTGTTATATTTGAAGCAACAGTGTTGCATATTATATTTTGATGTCCTTTATGATCGCTAGCGCCTATTCCTTTAGACGATGTCTTTGATTGGAGTAGGCGGTGTTCAAGTGACCCAGAAGAAGAGTCAAATGAAGCATAAAACGGCCCCTTTTACGTGAACGTGCACAGATTTTGGAGCAGAGAGAAAGTTGATAGTTCATGATACCCGCTTTCTCAGACTGAGGTTTTTGTTTTTGTCAAGCCAGCTAACACAAAGAAACCCGGGCAATGTTGAACTTCTTGCTCAGTATGCCCTTTTGGGCCCATATTTACAAAGATTCAGAGAGTTCCTACCAATGCCTTGGGAAAATTCTCAAAGCAACTCTGAGGAAAAAAGGAACTAAAACTTTTACCTAAGCAAGGAGGTGTGGTGCTGACCCCACTGCTGACACATTGTTTCAAAAAGTGTGATTGATTGATCCTAAAACGAATGAAAAAAACAGCTCCAGATCACCGCTGCACGGCTGAAGTTTTCCCACATCTTATTTTTGTAATGATCGCTTTCATACCTCCAGGTAAGGCATTATTGCACTGGGTGTGAGATGTGAGCGCAACGCCAAAGTGGTCGACCACAAACATTTTTTCTACAGGATCAATCTTCAGCATTTCATTAGCTCTAGAAATTGGAGAGTATTTCTCCTTTCTCTTTGTGGTACTCCTTGTTTAAATACCGGCATGCACTAGTGACATGCGTGTATGTGTGTGGCACGACTGGTTCTAAGGTGGCAAGTTCACATACATTAGTCAGCTATAAGCACATGATCAAGCGTTAGCTTGCATGAAAAGTTCTTCAAGCCAGCCATCTCTCCAGCCTCATCTCCATCTGATGCCCCTATAATACCATGTGACAAAGTGGGTGGGGAACTTTGAACATTTTTGTACTCACCACTTGTCTCATCCATGTTCACTTTGCATACTATAGCATATCAATTTTTACATGTATTCATTTGCTGTGATTTGCCATAGCTAGAGTAACATTGCTTCCCTTACTTTCCTGGGTTTGATTGCGTTAGCATTAGGACACAGTTTTCATCAAAACAGCAGGTTAAAGCAAGCACATAATTATGTTAGTCTCAGTTTCTTTGTTATGTTGCAAGTTTAAATATTGTTTATTTTGTTCATGCTTATCATTAACAGTTCCTTTTTTTTCTGAGTCTACATGGGTGTCTAATAGTGATGTGCGGATTGATACTGAAATATCGATACCTCCGATACCAGATCTTTATGCTCTAAAATCGATTGTCAAATCAAAATACTTTTGATACTTCAGTCATTTGAGGTAATGTATATCATTAAGAGGAACACAGTGGAAAGTAACTAAACTATTGAGATCTTGTCTAAATGATACATGGTTGGTGGGAACTACTTTTTCTTCCGCCTGGGTAAGTGCATAATGTGTAAGCGCAGCGGCAGGCTGCTCAGTCAGTCAGTCACTCAGTCTGTAAAAACTTGTGAATGAGGGAAAGTGTCAGTGTTGGATGCTTTTTGTTGAAGTGTTATTTACGTGTTTAGCATTTTCATGTTAACATGTTCATGTAACTTGAATTAAGATGCAAGTTTTCATTTTTTATAGTAGTTCTTAATAATTAAACAATAATTTATTTTAATGGTTTTATTATTTTGCTTTTTTTTTAGTGTTTGAAACACCATTTTCACATATTTTGTATGATCGTGTCTTGTTTTGATTTTTCTGTTGTTGTTGTATTAGCTCGGCTATATTGTAAATGAGGCTGCTACCTCAATATACTTCCAAGTTTAAAATAAATAAATAAATTACTCTGATGTTTTGTATTCTTTATGAAGCTATGATTTGAAATACACTACTTTTTAAAAAATTTACCAGACACATTTGATGTATTTACACAAAGTATCTGTATTGGATTGGTGTCGCCGATACCAGCCTGAATTTTATTCAGTATCGAATCAGAAAGGAAATCCGTGGTATCAAACATCACTAACATCTAATGTTTGGGAAGGGCTCGCCTAGCATTTCCTGACTTTTATAATGCTAGTGATGCCATGTCTGACATCACTGGGCTAAACCAAGTGGAGGGGTTTAGCCTAGTGATGTCAGTGGAGCATAGAATAATATAGGGAGAGTATTTGTCTTTATCTGGAGCCATTTAGGTGTGCAAATGAGCTAGTGATGAATAGTAAATATTGTTGGATAATTTGATGTCTATTTGAGTTTGTAGTGTTACTTGCTTAAGCTTTTGGTACTGGCTAATCTAACTGGGGGTGAATTGACAGCCCTATATATAGTCAGTCAGAGGTTTGTGTCTTTTGTTTTAGTTTGAAGTTAATTCAGGGGAAGTTTTTTTGTTGTTGTTTGGTAGTGATGGTGGAAATGGAATGGTCGAGAGATCAAAACATTTAGAACAATTGAGCTGGAAAAAGATTCCATCTTTTGGAACGCTTGAAACATCTCACCACAGTGACATCTGGTGGTCAAATAAATGTATAATTTTAAATTTTACACAAACAGTGGAATGTTTTCTTGTCTCTTGTGACTTCTTGTGTTGGTTTGTAGTATTATTAGTATGGAAGGATATTTATTTTAATCAGTCAGTATTTTTAAGTGGTGCTTCTGTACATTTATGAATGAATTCTTTATTCAGAACATTAATAAAATAACCCCCCCCCCAAAAAAATTACAAAAACCCATCATAATGATAAGGTAAATAAACGATGTCTATCAAAGTATCTTACATTGAATTCACACACAAGAACCTTCACCATACCTTGTTTGAAAGCAGCAGGAAGAAGCAAATGCTTATGAAGCCCCACCCCTGTTCAATCCATCATATAACTGGTGATACTGCTTGATATAAACATGTACATCATCTGTAAATAATATACCATTCAATACAGACAGGGCAAAAATGTAAAGCTAGAGTTTCAACATAAATAAACTGCAGTTTAGAAAAGCTTTTGAATGTTTTACGCATATCAGGTGGTGAATCAGCCGCCAACCAAGCAAGGACATAACAAATAATCATTTACGTAGAGTTTAACACATTTATTAGATCACCTGTTATAAAAAATGAGAAACACCATACAGCATCACAAAGTGCTTTAGTGCAGACTTTGTTATTTTCAGTGAATTCTTTACATTTTATCATTTTGAACAGGGATGAGGAATTTCAAACTAAATTCACCTTTTTACCTTTTCAAACAAAATAACAAGATCAGCGTGTATTCAGATGTGTTTCACTGAATTTCAATTCAGAGGAGGCGCAAAAAACCAGAGACATTTCCAAACAGCTGGTGACGTAATGTGATATGGAACAGACATGTGACATCCTGCTCTTGATACAGACCTTGGAACAGTGTTTCGAATCGAAAGTTCCACATAGGTTTCGATACATAAGGAAACACTGTTTTGATTTTGCCATCTCAATTGTTTGGCAATGATGGTGTGATGAAGCCCCGTGACCGTGTTGAATCTTAGCAATATTTTCCCTCATGTTTCAGGTGGAGTCATAAAAAAGCCAATATGGCTGTCTGTTTTCTATATTATGAGTAACGCTAAGAGTTACCATTAGGCAGATGGAGGGAGAAAAGATCTGTAATGACAGGAGAGGACAGCAACTGTCAGGAACAGGTCACAGAAGTAGCAAAATAAATAAAACTGAGGCAGTGTGATAAAAGCATGTTTCATGGTCAGGAAACTGCTTGAACAGGTCTTAAACTGAAAACAGAATGTTGAGTGTTGGGCTTTAGCATCAAAGCAAGCTGTTCTTCTTCTTGTAAATTTTATTGGCAGTTGGCAAACAGCAAAATAGTGCATTACCGCCACCCACTAGTATCCCGTCCACCCGTGTCATCCTTGCGCAGGGCCCCCCAAGCAAGCATTTTATTGATTCCATGGGTTTTAAGCGCAATATTATCAAATAAATTTAAAAAAAACCCCATTCTAACAACTTCAAGGTGAAGCAAAGGGGAAAAACTGGATGCCAAGCAAAAGTATATACACTGCTAATTATGATAACATTAAGTCTTACACTGGAGGACGGATATTGCAAACCCTTATACAGTTCTGACTGGTAATAGAGTTGCAGTGTAAATCAGTCTGGAGACTCCATGCTTGTTAGGGTAATTACAGTTTACTGAAATGAATCAGTTAAAACAAAATCATGGCTAAAAGACTTCATGAGCTGCTAACAACTCATTAGTCTGTTATCCTGACGGGGCTCCCAATCATAATCAAAAGCAACAGCACATTAGTGCTATACAGCAAATTACTGAAAGATCAAACTAACATTGTAGACTTAGTTTGCAAGCACAACTAATAATAAAGAAGTTTATACTTACGTTTTGTGATTTGAAAATCACTTGTCCTTCTAATTTCCCTTTATTTTGATGTTGGGAAATAAATATGTTTAGCATATAGAGTAGGGTTTGCTGCTGTGGTGCTAATTACATCAAGCTGGATTTGCTTTCTTGGGCTCTTCACTTCTTTGTATTTTGTATTGCTGCTGTAACACAGAAATTTCTCAACTTTGGGGATGAATGAAATATTTTTTCTCATCTCATCAAAAAATCCCAATAATATACACAATACAATTTCCTTGGCTTGATTTACAGTCACACACAGTCCCTGAACTCAAGCTGAGCCACTGATAATAATAACGATATTTGTTCTCACAAGTATAGTGGTTTACACAGTTGCCTTGTGAGCGAAGGGTCCCTTGCTCGATTCCAGGTGGGGACACAAGGCCCTCTCCCCATAGAGGGTTGCGTCTGGAAGGGCATCCAGTGTAAAACTTCTGCCAGATTACAAATGTGGATTAATCCACTGTGGCGACCCCTTAGGGAGAATACAAGGGAGCAGCTGAAGGTACATTTTACATTCTCACAAATATATCTGCTATAAATTAGAATCAGAAAGCTTTATTAATCCCTGGTGGGAAATTGATCACATTACAGGCAATCTGTTCAGTATTCTTCTTTTTGCTGCTCCTGTTCTTCTTCTTCTTCTTCTTCTTCTTCTTCCGGCTGCTCCCGTTAGGGGTCGCCACAGCGGATCATCTGCCCCCATCTCATCCTATCCTTGCATCCTCTTCCCTCACACCAACCCTCTGCATGTCCTCCTTCACTATATCCATCAACCTTCTCTGTGGTCTTCCTCTTCTCCTCCTGCCAGGCAGCTCCATCCTCAACATCCTTTGTCCAATATGTCCACTGTCACTCCTCTGAACATGTCCAAACCATCTCAGCCTTGCCTCTCTGACTTTGTCTCCAAACTTCTCAACCTGAGCTGTCCCTCTGATGGACTCATTTCTAATCCTGTCCATCCTGGTCACTCTTCAATTCATCTTCAATTCTGCAACTTCAAGTTCCACCCCCTGACTTTTTATCCTCCGTTCAGTACACATAAATATAAATAAGAAGACAGTAATACAGTTAAGAAGACAAAATATTTTTAAAAAAATATATATAAAAAAGGCCTAAAGAAAAACTTGGAAGTGTCTAAATATTAATGACAAATGAAGGTGTAATTGTCTAAAATTGTGTGTCACTAACTAGTCAGTTCATAAAGAATCAACCAATTTGAACAAATATGAAATAATTACAAATAAATAACTCCCAATGTGAGTGAAAAGTGAGTGTCTACCTATTGTGTGCATGTAAGTTGATGTCGACAGGGCATAGATTTCCTTTTGAAGCTTTTCTGCACATATAAAAGCAGGTTAAGAGTGAAAATAATACAACGTATATATAGAAACTGCTAAGTAAATCATTCTTCAATTTATTTAATAAAGGAAGTCTTTACTGTCAAAGCACAAGCTTCATTGACTCCTTTATGTAAGAAAGTGTTCACATATCTGTGCCAACTTTTGTGTTTAATTTCTGCATAATCCTTTCTTTTTCTGGTCTAATAGCTCTGGGGTCAGCAGTGTCCCAGCCCAGGACACAGTCGGTATAATTAACTCCCACACTGAACCTCTGTTCTGCAGAAACCCACATTTCTATTCAAACTGAGCATCCCACACTCGATTCAAAAGGGAATTAAGCTTGATTTCCTGCTGCTAGTGACCCCACAGAGATTACTGTGATGCTGTGGTGGCTGAGATATGCACGGTATGCTGCTAACAGCTGCATTTCCACAGAGATTAGCGCACCGTGCTCCAGTGAGGAGGCCTGAACAGATTCTGCTCTGTTCTGGGTGGTCTGCACAGGACGACTGTAAACAAAAAGGTGGGCTGCTGTACAAGTCACGCTTTGACGCTCCCTCAACATGCAAGAGAAATCAACCGTGGCTCAGGCATGGCGGGGCGGCCCTACTGAGTCTTTATTCACGGTTATTACCTCCACCAAGGAGGTACTGTTTTCACCAGTGCTGGTTTGTCTGTTTGTCTGTAATATAATTTAAAAAGTCATCAACGGATATTAAGGTCATCTTTTGAGGGGCAGGGTGTGGTACACCCGGATCTGGATCCAGGGATCTCCAGGGTCTTCTCCCTGGTTATGAACAACTGAACCACTACGACAACACTTATGAATAATGTTATAGCACTGCCAGTTGCATACACGCACCAGCACCTGGGTTAAAAAGTGAGGCCAAGACTCAAGTGCCAAAAACAGCAATTCTGCTAATGGCCACAATTAGAGGAATTTAACTGCAGGAATAAACATGATTACAGCTTGTTGCAATAAACCATTTTTGTTTCAGTGGCTGTCCTCCCCGCCCCTTCACAATTTTTTAAAAAGATTTTTTAAAGAAATTCACTCACTTAAATTTTATGCATTGTTAGGGGGGTGGTTGCTTTGAGTGACAGCTAGGTGCCAACTTGAGTGCTAGCTCTCTGCTTTACCTCAGCTAATTGGAGTAATTGAATGGGACCGCCACACTGTATTTGCGCTGTTAAACAGTCTATCCAAAAAGTTTGTCATTGCCAGAGTTTATCTATTATTGTATCACTTAACAGTAATTAGCAGCTACATGTATAATATGCAATGCTATGCAGCCTATGTCAGCTGCTTATTGATCTTCTTGTTCATATATTGTTCATATATGGTCACTTCTGCTCAAACCCCCCCGAGTGTGGTGATTCCTAAAACACCAAAATCAAAGCTTCAGAATTGGACTTCACAAACCAATGAGTGATGCCATGGAGGTTCCATCCAACTTTTAGATACAGTCTATGTAAGGGGTCTCGAACCTGTGGCTCCGGAGCAGGAAGCTGCTCTTTTGTCCTTCTCTAGTGGCTCGCTTTGGCTTTGACAAAAAAACCTAAAGAAGATTAAATTTATTCACTTCGCTGTAGTGGTTTACACGTTTTCCTCACAAGCAAAAGGTCCCTGGTTCACTTCCAGGTGGGGAAACAAGCCCCTCTCACCATGGAGGAGTGTGTCAGGAAGGTCATCCGGTGTAAAACCTCTGCCAAATTAATCTGCTGTGGGGAGACTACAAGGGAGCCAAAGTTACAGCAGTTCTGTAGAATCTTGATAGCAGTGGCTAGCATGGATGAATAAACACAAATGGCCAGTGCTGAGTCTCCCTAGCTATGGATTCCAAAACAAACAAACAAACAAACAAAAAAGTAGTGGAGAAAAATCAATAATTTAACAGTGCATGGAGAGATTTTGTCAGGTTTTCAGAGGTTGGACCTAAAGATCAGACAGAACTCAGGCATACGAGTCACAAGGGATTATTGAACAGATTTGTTTGCTTTCAGCGCTGCTCCTGCTGTTTTACTGGTCTGGTTGATCTGCTGCTGGACTTGAGTCAAAGTAAAAGCTTCATATTTTTAATTTACTTTTACAACATTTAAAACTATAAGGCTGCTGTTTTTCTTTTTATTCATGATTAAAATTGGGCAAAATAGGTTTATAGCTACTTTGTTTTAAAGTAGACCTATCTATGTCAGTTGATATTTTTTCTCCATTTCACAATTGCTTAATTTTTTTTCTTGGTGATAGAAATAAGAAAATAATAAGTAAACATGTTCAGTTATTATAGTTCTATGATTTCATGTATTCAACAATACATTGCTGACTGTAATCAAAATGCTAAATTAAAGTACTTAATCAAAAATAGCACACTGAGGAAGAGTCAAAAGTGGTAAAAGATTTAAACTACACATTTTAGCAAAGTTGTTTATTTATACTTAACGGGCCGCGTCACCTTCACTACAATAAGATGAGAGAAGAAAGACTTTATCCAGTGATGGTAAACTCTTTTGTTACAGCAGGTAAAATATTAAGTTGAACATAGCAAATATATTTTAAATATTGCTTAAATTAGTTGGCTTTATGAGGTTCAGAAATGTTTTGTGGCTCCATAGAGATTTTTTATCTGAAAATGCTTAAAGGTGGCTGAGCCATGGTCTATGGTCTCAGTATTAGCATAAAAACAAACCATTCTTCTCTGACAAAGTAAATGTAAAATATGACAGCTGCCTAATGTTACCAGTCCATTAAATGACAGTTATCAGTTGTTATAAGTCCCATAATGATGCGGCAGACTGTGGCAAACTGCACCTACTAGTAAGCCAGAGGGTACACAGAAACCATCTGATCAGCGACAAACAAATTAACCCAGATCATGCAGGAGGTCACTTGCAGTATTGTGAAAAAGTGCATGTAAATCATCCAGTGTTTTATTAATACAGTGTCTAATAGACCTGCTGCTTTTCTTAAGGATACCTTGGCCTTGTCTCAGTGAAACACTGTGAAAACAAGGGTTTGTCTCACAGATTTAACCAGAAACATGATCTCTTCCTAAACTTAACCAAACATTAATTAAACAAAAACAAAGATCTGCAGTGGATGCTTAAAGTAAACACACCCCTGTTAAAATACCAGGTTTTTCTGATGTAAAAAAATAAGACTACAATAAATCATTTCAAAACTGTTCCACCTTTAATGTGACACACCTGCCATCGATTAAAGTGACTCTGATAACTGCAAATGAAGTTCAGCTGGCGTAGTAGGATTTACCTGACAGTTACTCAGTTACATCCGACAGCAAAAGCCATGGTTCACAGAGAGCTGACAAAGCATTAAACAGATCTTATTGTTCAAAGGTATCAGTCAGGGGAAGGGGACAAAAAACATCCCACATCCTTAAATATACAATGGTACACGGTGAAGACAGCCATCAAGAAGAGGTGAAAATATGGAACCACAGTGATGTTACCAAGAACTGGACGTCCCTCCAAAGTTGACGAAAAGACAAGTTGAAAACTGGTCAGGGATGCCGCTGAGAGGCCCACAGCCTCACTGAAGAAGCTGCAAGACAGGCAGTTGAGAGGTACCAGCCCTCACTCCTTACATTGAAGGTCTTGACTCCAAATAGAAGAAAATGGCACCAGCATTATACTACAAATATGGGTTTAAAAACCAGCTCTGCTGCAAACCAGCAGGGGTTTGCCATCATTTGAAGTCCAACCCAGGCCATTCGCATTCCTGAGCTGTAAAATAATGCAGCTTTCTCAAAGCCGCTGGTGTGTCTCGTGTACACATAAGGTGTGCGCTGGCAGCTGTAAGTCCCTGACTTAGTGAGACGGGGCTGTCCTCCCTAACATGAAATTTTTCAACATAGAAAGTTACAGGAATGTTATCTGTTTCTAATGACAACCAAGGTTAGGGTTACGGTTTGGATTGGGTTAATGTCCACCTCTTTTTAATGAACTTTTGCCTGGTTTGATCAGCCAGACATAAACGATTTAAACAGTAGAACTGTAATATCAAAAAAGTTTGCCAAGTAACAACTTCTAATTTCTGAAAATATATCTCTTTAGCATGTGGTAAAACTAAAACCAAAGCCTTACCCTAAACCTAAATGGGTTGCCTGTTGGATGATGAGGTGAAGGCCTAAACATAATCCATGAATGATAGGGAAAGTGAAAAGCCAGTGAAAAGGAAACTAAACACTGAGGTGAAAAAGGAAGTGCAAATCAAAAAGGTCCAAAGGAGACTAAAGCTGGATCTTCTGACTAATAAAGCTAAGCCTTAAACCACCCTTCCAACCTCCTTACACAGACATTTTAGGCCTCAAAAACAAGGCTATTATCTCTTGGCGATTAGTGCATGAAGACACAAAAAGACACATCATGCGTACTGGTGACACAATGGCATTTCGTGACACCCTGGGATGAGAAGATGCTGTCACCAACCCCATATTCAGTGTCTGGCATTGACCTGCACAGAGTCTGCTGTCCTCTGGGCCCGTTGTCAAAGTATCTTACTTGCAAGCAAAATTAAACTTCAGTCTAGAATGCTTTCAGAGGGTTCAGGACTATGTTTAGCCTTAGATATAGAGTGCTAGAGTTTTTATAGTGCTCTGCTTGGTTAGATTTCACTCACATTGTGCAATGAGTCAAAGATGCTTTCGTGCCATCTGTCAGTGGAAGTACCTTGAGAAATGCTCTAATATGTCTAATATTAGCTGCTTTTCCCAGCGTACATCCCCTCAGTAGCTGTATCCTGGGGCAGACCATCTGGTGGCTTGTTTTAGGATTTGTAGAACTGCCCGGGGGAGGACGAAGAGGAATTTAACACTTTGCCTCTATGGCATTCACACTGTACATATACAAATATTACATTTGCCCTTTTTTTTTTTTGCATATATAGATTGTTATTTCTTCTCTATTAGGCTATTTTGTCATGAAGGGAAAAAAAGAAAAACCCTACAATTGCTCCTGATTCTTGCAGTTCTTATATACTCAGCATTTGTTATATTCATGGCAGAGGGTAGAGTGTTGCCCCTTGAGGACAATTAAATATCCTGGTTTCAGTTACAGTGCGCACTTAGGTTTTTACCTGTTTATAAATGCGTGGAATTTTGTGCATTGAAATCCTCTATTTGTTACCTCATAGAAATAGTGTTAAAAAAACACATGTAGACAATAAATGAATTCACAGCAACAAACCACAGCAGGATCAGTTCATGTTTCCATAAACCTGTAACAGAATGATTTTAAAGGCTACTGTAATCACATGAGAACAAAAGAGTGTAAAATAATATTGCTAAATGTTTGTCTGAATGTTAGATTTCTTATTCTTGTAAAATAACTGTCACACAGGTTATGTTCACTTGTCAGAGTTGCTGAGCTTATTAATTTTCCTAATGTGTGCATGCATGAGTAAATGTGATGTAGGTACCCTTTGAGAAAATGATAAATTAATGTAAATTTTAAATATTATTTGCATGTGTGTAGTCATCTTTGGGAATAAGTTTAAATTAAATAAATATATTTCCACTCGCCCTATGGGTTGTCTTTTGTCCCTCATGCTCGGGTCCTTGAGTTTGAGGGTTCCGCGCAGTATCTAAGCTGTTCCTAGGACTGCGGTCTTCTTCACAGAGATGTCAGATGTCTGCTGGAGCCACTCTCACAGTTTGGGGGTCACTGCCCCGAGTGTTCTGATTACTACAGGGACAACTATTGCCTTCACCTTCCACATCTTTTCTGGTTCTTCTCTCAGCCCTTGGTATTTCTTGAGCTTCTTGTGTTCCTTCTTCCTG
>VUQH01085945.1:0-23912 GCA_015106775.1 Etroplus canarensis | reverse complement strand
TGCAGACAGATGAGTGCAAATGAGAATTATGTAGTCTCTGTATAGGAGTTGGAATTGTGGCAGAATTGAAGGGAAAGTGAGTGGTGGTGTGTGTGTGTGTGTGTGTATGTGTGTGTGTGTGTGTGTGTGTGTGTGTGTGTGTGTGTGTGTGTGTGTGTGTGTGTGTGTGTGTGTGTGTGTGTGTGTGAGTGACTGTGTGAGTGTGAGGGGAAGTGTGATGTGAGGGGTAGTGTGTTATGCTGGTTGTGTTAAAGGATGGGAGTTGAGTAGCAGGACAGCTTGGGGAACAAAAGTGGCCCTGCAGTTGGGGCAGCGGAGGCGTCGTCCTGATTTGGCACATCATGAAACACAAAATACCACTATGAAGACCCAGGACTGTTGTGCAACTGGAATCCTGTATCAGACAAGAATGGGACAACATTCCTCTCCTAAACGTCTAGCAGCTTGTCTTCTCAGTTCTCAGACATTCACGGACTGTTAAAAGAGGAGGGAATTCCATACAGTGGTTAATATGATCCCCTGTCCCGACTTTTTTAAGATGTGTTGCTGCCAGCAAATTCCAGATGAGATGATATTTTTATGAAATAGTAAACTGTCTCACTTTCAACATCTAATGTGCTTTCTATGTTCCTTTGAGAATAAAATATTGGTTTGTGAGGTTTGCAAATCACTGAACTGTATTTTTATTTATATTTTATGCAGGACCCCAAATGGAATTGGGGTTGTATATAGCTATAGATGGTGCTGTGGGGTTGAGTTAAAAAAAACTTTTTTTGGTTTACAACAATAAAATGAGCCAAAAATTGTAATGATTATACAAGTGACTGACTCAAGAGAGAATAAGCAAGCATGCTGCTTTTTCATATTTATCATCATACTTCTTGAAAGTCATAGTTTAGCAATTTAGGTATGTTAAGTGTTTGTCATACAGCCCACCGCTTTGTTCCAGACTGAAATATCGTAACGATTAAAAGGAATGGCGCAATTTTTCCAACTGAATTGGTAGCTTCTAATACTAAAACATCACCATGAGGATCATATTAGAACCACCAGTGGGTCAAAGGTTACTCTTTACTTTGTGAAGTATTTTTAAAAGGGCTCATTAATTGGCACAAAATGAAATTCGATACTCATTCGTACTCGTCCTGGCTTTTCGTTAAGTGTTAATGTCAGTATTACAGTGTTTTTTTTTTCTCTCGATCATTCCACTAAGTACTGGGTGAATAAGGAGACACATGTTTGATTTGGTACAGATGTTACTATCCCTAAAGGGAAAAATCTTCAGTTCAAAACTGGTTGCTGATTTAGTTCTTGCCAGAATAATCCATTAACCTCAGCTGCACTTTGTGCTGAATGCATTACAAATATTAGCACGCTGCCAGTACTTACCAAGATAACATGGTAAACATGCCGAATTAAAAAATCAACTTGTTTGCTTTGATGTTATTAGCATGTAACTTCATGATGTACCACTGTACCAAAATGCAGTTTCACAGGGCAACTGCGTGGCCTTGGCTTGTCTACTCAACCGATGACAACATAAACCATAATGCAAAGCATTACCTGGACCTGGACCTTTTTTGTTATCTGAATGCCTTGCACACATTTTCTAACACAGTAAATGTAGGATAATACACAAATAAAGAAAATCACTGTGTAGATAAACTCCTGAGAGTGTAACTACTGGACTCAGAAGTTGAAGAAGTTCTGAGTAAATCATTATGGTCACAGTGAAAAACCTCAGCCACTGTACTGTAGATATCATGTCATCATGTCATTAGACACGCTTGTCTGTGGGTTTTTAATATTAAAAGACAGCTTTGCAATTAAACCGAAACCTCTGTACAATGTTGGGTCTCAATTATCCCTATTATGTTTTTGTGCTTGATATTTCCAATTCTTTCACAGCCCATCTGGGTTCTTGGCACAGCTAAATGGGGTTGTCCACTGCTTTGTACTGAGTGACCTTCAATGTGGCAGAGAAAACTGAATTACTGCTGTGAGGGCAGAGTCTCTGTTGTGCTATCATTTCTTCTTTCTTCCTCACCTCCACTCCCTTGAACTGTAATGCCTCTCCTCTTGCTGTTTATTATATGAATTGATTTACTCCGAAATAACACTTTACAGCATTGTGTCAATCACCCCTTACTGACTGAAAGCAACAACCTGAGCAAACTAAGAAAATCCTGGCAAAATGGGGCAATTTTCTGAAGGACTTATTTTTTTCTCGTTTTCACCAACATCCACTTTGCCCACCTTTTTTTCTACCTGTTTTGTCTCTTTTATGTCTCTGCAGTTTTCATACATGCAAATCTTTTTTTCATACTTATTAAAATTATAATTACTGTACAGCCTGCTACTGCTTATCTTAGCTTCACTGAAAGACTGGAAACTCTACTCTTACACTATTCAGTGCTCAGGTGTGCCAGACTACTTCTTGAATGGGACCAGTGATAACCTCTTTTCAGCAAAGACCTTGAAATTAATGAAATTTAGAGGCACAAATAGATGCATTTTCTTAACTTGTTTCCAGTCTTATGCAAAGCGGAATTATCCATTTAGGTTGTTGCTTAATATTTGTTATACAGATAGTGGTATCCATGTCATCTAACTGGCATTATGATTGCTGAATGATACTAAGACGTATACCCTAATATCACTGATTTTTACAAGACTTTACAAATGCAGTCTGTCATCTGATCTGCTGTCCATTTCCAAGTTTCTAAAGTAACCCCTGTTCACACACAAACAAAACTGTATGTTTCTCATTTGAACTGAAGCCATTCAAATAGAGTTCACTTGAACCTCTAAAAATAAAAATCAGGACTTCTAAACAGAAAGTAATTTAAATGACCTTTCTTCCCAATTCTAATGCCTGGTTTGAACTTCATTAGGTCATCTTTACCATATCTACATGTGTAAATGGCCTGAGTTACTACCATGTGATTGGCTGATTAGCATTTAATAAGCAGTTCAACAGGTATACCTAATGAAGTGGCTGGTTAGTGTATAGTATGTGTGTTTGGGGGTTTTAGTCATCTGTTTTGTAGAACCAGAGAGAGCTTTGATGTTTTATCTACATCTGTGATTTTCCTACAAGTGTGTTTTCCTCTCTGTTACAGCAGTCTCCCTAATTATCTGTTTCAACAGTATGCATACCTTTATATTGCCCCCTGTGGTTTTATACAAATGCCCAGACAGATGCTGCGAAATTGCCTTTACAGTTGTGTTTGCCTTTGCCTCTATGGCTCGCTGCATACACATGCTCGCGCTCATGAACTGATGCTACACATGCACCTCAACACACACTCTGAAAATATCCATAAACATGAATCAATCAGTATATTCTCAGCTGGGTTTCAGCATCCCTGCAGGTGTTTCACAATGCAGCAGCCAGATTATGTGTATCATTTTCAAAAATGCTTTTCTGTCCCCTTTTCATTTCCCCACCACCTCACCTTCTCCCCCATCCATTTATTCTCTCTCTGTCTACCTTTCCTTTCATTCTCTCAATCTGGCAGCCTCCATCTTCCTTCCCCTGCCCTCCGCCCTGATTTGCCTTCTCCATCTCCTTTAAATCTTTAACAATCAGCAGCAGCAGCAGTGGAGGACTTTAGCTTCATTTGCTTTGATTAAAGGGCTTAGTTTTGTAGTCAAACTATGATTTCTCTTGATCCACTAAGACACTGGATTTTGTCAAATGGTGCATTTTTTATTGCTAAGCTTGATTAATCTAAAAACTGCTCTAAAACTGCCATTAATGGGGAAAGCACTTAACAGACTTCCCTCAATTGTAAAAATGTGTCTGAAAGTGTTGCATGCTGTAAAAGTGTGGGGGCAAAAAAGAAATCACCATTTAATTGCAGGCTTCTGTAGTCCCAGTGAGGATCACAACACTATTAAAAATGATAGTAACTCTGTAATTGTGATGAATGGGGTGTGACAGTGTGTGACAGTGAAGCACTAGGCTGTATGTTAATTGACACAACTGACATTAGCCCAGTGAGGGATAAAGGATCTTCACTGGGCCCCAGAGGAAGTATTGAACTCAAGCAATTGACTCAAATACCCTGACATCTGTCGATGCACACAAGTAGCTAACACCAATACAAAATATTTCATAGTGTTCATACATGATGACACACTCACAGGCACAAATCCTGAAAAATTCTTAGTTAATCTTTGTTCATCTTCATATATCTGCAGATCACCACAGTAAAGTGTTTCATCAGACAAACAGAACACAAACTTTCATGACATCAAAGAGCCATCTCTTTCTCTTAGCCGCAAACCTTCTGTGTATTTCCTCCACTGAACTTCAATTTTCCTCAGGAGTGTAATTTTCTGTGAGCAGCACGACATCTTGCCTTTCATGTCTCTGATGTTATTTGTAACACCAACGGCATGTGTGTTTAAGTGGAGAATGTAAAGCTGAAACGTCTGGAAGATGATTTAGATTTTTCATTATTTGCTTTCTCCTTAATGTCTAAAAATGTTTGGCCGAATCCTCTGCTGTGTTATATATCAGTCTGGTGTAATAAATGTGATAAAACAACAACATTTTGTATGAAAAGCTGAATTTCAGCAGCAGCAGCAGTAGGGATTCTCCATAGTGCTTTCTGCAGCTGCTTGTCCTCCTTTTGCTTTGTTCATTTTTGCTGTACATTACAACCATCTGTTACCAAAGATGTTTATTATGGGCAAAAAAATGACACTGCTTCCTTCATTTCCACCTGTCATTGTGCATTTCCTATAACAGCGCCTTCTTAATTTGACATGTTTGTGAAATAATATGTGCTGTGACCCTCATGGCAAGAGCATTTCCCTGCTGGTTTACAGCTACCCGAATGATGTCTCCTCCTGCTGCCTGGGTGCTTTTTTTTTTGCATGCCATCGATACATCTCAACATGACCTCCATGGCAGACCTGTAATGCTGGGGTCATGATCTGGGAAGAAGCCTGACCTGTGAGTTTGTTTCAGTTCAGTCAGTGTTAACTTGATGGATGAGATGCAGGACTTAAAATAAGACGTCAGTGTAAAGAGATAAAACAGAACAAACAGCAATCTGTGCAATAGTCACATCATTCCTGAAAATTAATTTTCCTGTCTTCTCTACCAATCCATCCCACCACCTGTTTTCATTTACATGATCAAGTATTTTCATTGAACTGGTCACATAATTACTGATTCATTTCCATATCCACAAGCTGAAGATTTTCTGTTTTTAAAAGGCAGAAAGGTCCATATGCATCACTTTTCTTCTCACACTAGAAATCATAGATCTAATCCCATAAGTGTCACACAGTTTGTTTGTTTTTGTGGTATTGCTTTTGCATTTTGGTTGTGTTTTCCATTCCTTGCTTGGTTAATTTTTAGGACTGAAACTGTTCTGGAGAATCTAAAGAATATACCCAGCAAACATGGTTGAAATCCCAATGTCTTCTGCTGGGTCAAAACTGCTCATAGTACAAGAGCAAAAATTGAACTGTCGATGTTCATGTTGTTTCTAAGTAAAATAGAGCATCTCTTGCAAATTACAACCCTGAATCCAAAAGGTTGGGATACTGCAAAAACATAAATAAAAACACAATGCAATGATTTGCAAATCTTGTGAACCAATATTTTAAGAACATAGAAAATATATTAAATGTTGAAAGTAAGACATTTTTCTATTTGATAACAAATACTAGCTTGTCTTGAATTTGATGGCAGCAACAAGTTAGTAATGTGACTGGGTATAAAAAGAGGACCTTAGAGAAGCAGAGTCTCTCAGAAATAAAGATGGGCAGAGGTTCAGCAATCTGTGATAAACTGCATCTACAAATTGTGGAGCAATTTCAGAATAATGTTTCTCAATGTAAAATTGCAGCAACTTTGAATATTCCATCATCTACAGTACATAATATCATCAAAAGATTCAGGAAACATTTCTGTGTATAAAGGGCATAGCCGAAAACTAATATTGGATGCTTGTGATCATTAGGCCCTTAGGCAGCACTGCATTGCAAAAGTATATTTATTAGCAGCAGCCACTGATTTGTATGTGCACACTACTATGTGTTGTATATAGAAGCGTGTCTGGTTAATGCTGATTTTTTTTGTCTAAGATGAGGATTGGATAAAAATTAAACAGTGAAGTAAACAATATGCGCAATATCCATTCAAACGTGTTGAATAGCTGACTACAGCCTGTTGACATCTTAAATGCTTGTGTTAACCCAGCTCCCCACTGACAGCAGATGCTACACACCGATACTTGATTTTGTATAGAAATAGAGCATGTTAAAATGTGTGGGTTTGCAAATATGGATACATGGTTATTTGTTGTGTTTACAATATTTTAATGAACGTCTTGTCTTAGTTCAACCAGAAGCAGACACTGGAGTATCCAGGCTACATGAAAATTTCAGGCACTGCTTATGTCCACGTCACCCGGCTGTATGGGCTTAATGTAGCAACACCACCCCACGTCACTTCTGCACAGACTCAGGAGCCAAAAACCCAAGATGTCAGTGTCTGAAACTGGGAAATGTTATCTTGACGTTTGTACGGTGTGAGCAAGTGGAGACATATCAGTCATCTTTTATATACATTTTGGAGTACACACATGTATGCATGATGGGCAAACATTCATCTGTTATGAAAACGTGTATCTGCCCTTTTTCCCAAAAGTAGGGCAGCAACAACAGGATGAGTTTCTTGTGAACCTGAAGTGAAGATATAGTCTGTGTTGAAAACTCCTCAAGGACTCATTCCTGCTATTTCCTATCAGAACTTTATCATACTTGTTGCAAAATATTCTTATCACTGAGCTTTGAAATTATTAAAAAGCAAAACTTTAAGTTTCTCCAAAAACCTTCATTTGCAAAACATCAGTTATTCAATAAATTAAAAAAAAACATTCAAATAGCTTTGATATTATTGTAAGGAAGTATGACTGTCTTTAGAATCACATGCTGTACATTCATAAAGCCACACAAGAGCTTCCTCGTTAAAAGTCCTCAGTCTGAATCTGTTTAACCTTCCATAACATTTATTCCTATGTAGTTAATCTACATGGCTCTGCTACAGTCAACAAAATTTTTCATTATATAAATATTTGCACATATTTGCTTTCATGCCACTGTTTATGTAAAATTTAAAGTGATGCATAAAGACGATTTTTTTTTAAAAAGGATTATTTCTTGGTCTGGGGCAGTGAGTCTCTGCTGGCAGCAGGGCACCCTCAATGCGATAACAAGACTTCCTAACCCACACACAACACCCCCAGAAATGACAAACTGACACTGACATTATCCTTTTGAGTTTGGACCTTTAATTTCTATATCAACTACATAAATGTAATGGAGCCTGTTAATTTGTTAACTTTAGACAGCTTTGGGTTCTGTAACCTTATAACGGAGATTGTTTAAACTTAAACTTGTTTCAGATGTCATGCATCCAATTCAGTTTGTCCAACAAAACTGATTTTGAAATCTACTCAAGCAGTTAATAAAATTTGTGTCAAGGTAAAAAAATTTATTTACTTACTCTTGAACAAATTTGCAGTATTTGCCAATGGTGTAAACTGAGCTGATCCAATGCATGTCACCTGCTCATGTGTCAAATGCACTCATGCAGGATAAAACTGACAGCTCTCCCGGACACCTTGTCCCCTGTGGTTAGCTACTGATCCAGCCATAGGAGGTTCACTCCTCCATTAATACTGTACACGTAACACATGCACACTCTCCACACTTCACTGCACACTTCACATCCTGTGTGATTCACATTCTACCCACTCCATACTGAGATGCACACACATGCACACCCCCACACTCACTTGCACTACTTTCAAACATACTGAGTTATAGTACATGCAGAGATGCTCACCGACTTAAAACATACATTTGCTGCACTTAAATAGAAAAGGGGTTTAACATTCACACAAACACATGTGCTGTAGGATTCACTCTTTAAAGATTCATTGCCCTACACATCTGGGATGCAGCAGCTCTACAGATGCAGTGTGGCTGAGAAGGTTGGAGTTCCAAGTACAGATCCTGCTCATTCCATCTGCATGTGAAACAGATAGTAATTACACAACCTTAATGTGAATTTCACAAATTAGAATATTTTCGACTTATTTTCAAATAGATGTATCATGTAGTTTATATGGTCTTTGTAATGACTTAATTACTCCTTCACTATTGCAGCACTCAAATATGAACCAAGAGGTGGCTAATGCAGACCAGTAAAAGCTCACTTACCTACACTAATAACTGAAAATACACTTGTGGAAAAAAGCCTTTCACGACTGTATGTTGGCTGCATCGTACAGTATCTCTTAGATCAGCAAAATACTCACAACAACAGAAATTACAGCTAAAAGTTTAAAATGAGTTTACATAATTACATTGCTGTACTAGTGGTTTAAATCCAGCAAAGAGAAAGGCACTGCTCTGCCAAAAGAATTATGTCTGCAAGTTGCTGAAGATCACATGGACAAACCAAAAAGCTGTTTAAAGAATTTTTGACCTACGAAACATGGTGGTGTTAGTAGCTATGGCTCAGGAGGCAGAACAGGTTGTCTGAGTGTGAATGTGTGCATGATAGCTTTCTCTCAGAATTTTCTCTCAACTTCTGCAACTTCTTTTCCTTTTCCTCAATTAATAAATCACAAAAACTGCTACTTTAACTGTATTTGCTAAAGCTTCTTAGGTCTAAGTCATCATTAGTCACGAATAACCCCAAGTCTATCCCTGGGCAATCAGAATATACAATTTTTGTTTTTATTAAATTATTGTTCCAAGTCTTGGCAGCAGGGAACAAAGAAAACAATCATTATCAGTGACACTCAGCAAAATCTTTTCACATTTTTTAAAAAGTCCATTTTGCTATTTTTTAAAATATAGGAGTAGGGAAGGGTGAGGGTTATCACCTATGATGACTTAGATGTAGGTTTAATTGTGTTTGTTATGTCATCTTTTAAGACGCGTGAATATGATGGTTCTGAACCGATGATGGTTCTGTTTATACTGAATTCCTTGCAAATGTATGAATATTTTTAATTAAAGACGTGGCTGTAGCTCAGGAGGTAGAGCAGATCATTTCCCAATCGGAAAGTTGGTAGTTTGCTCCAGTTTGAGTGCCTGAGTTTCTTTGGGCAAAATACTGAACCTCCAGTATTAAAATATGAGGGGTTAATTGATATATAGTGACACCGTGCCTCTCCACTGGACAGGTTATATAGCTCATCTGGTCTGGGTGACCACATCCTGATTAAATGCCTTTGCTAAAAAATATAATGAAAATAAAAGGAAGCTAAACTTTTTTGTTTGCCATCGTCTTCTCACTCTCATATCTTCCCCTTTTGATCCCAATAATCTGGAAAACTGTTGTTTACGGCTGTTTAACTTTCTGTGTTGCCTGGTAATCTGTTGGCTTTCAGTGGGGATGCATCCATCATCTGGAACATTACTTTCTAAGCGACAAGATTCTTGGGAGACTCGTTAATAACTAACAAAACTGAGAAAAGAACACTCTGAGAATCTTTATTATTGCTGCATTTTCTTTTAGTTGTGGGAATTTACCTCATATTCTGTCAAAATCTATATAGCTTGTGACTTTGTGGTAACTAACTTTAGAAAAATAGATCCAATCAAATTGTGGGACATTGTCTCAATATGTGGGACAGGAAAACACAGGTAAAAATGCTGTGCAGTCCTACATAAAGAGGGACATCAGGTCACTCTACCTGGGAATACACTGGGATGCCCTAGGAAGATTTGGAAAGTGTTGCTGGGTAGAAGGATGTGTTGAATACCCTGCTTAGCCTGCTGCCACACAATCTGACTTTGGATAAACAGAAGATAAAGAATGGCTGGATGATGCCAACTGAAAAGCTTCCATTGTACAGACACATGTGGACTCTCATGTCAGAAAGCCCCATAAAGCCAGCATGGTCTACTTGCAGACTCTTTTTAATACATTTTCATCATCAAAATAAGATTTACTGATCTTCAAAGAACTTGGTCGTCTCTTTAAGCTGATCTGTGAGACTTGGCTTCTCACAGTCTTGCAGGAATGTGTCACATATGTCTCGGCCAATGTTTTCTTTATGGATCCCTGAACAGTGACATGGGCTGAATATCAGAGCCATATGATGGCAGTCAAACCCTTGATTAATAGCTTAGATGTGTGAAACGTCTGAACAACTGACTCAGCGAAGGAGCATGCAGAGTCTGTGTTTGTCCATGTGGATATATGTGAATACATGAATGTGTGTGTGTGTCATGTGTCTACCAGATGGAGCTCTTGACAGTGAACAGTTTGGGGGTGGGGTGGGGGGGCGACATTGAAATGATGTCACTCAGTCCTCTTCCTGTCTCTCCATAATTAAATAAATTCTCTCTCTCTGTCTCCTCTATACCTCGCTCTCTCGCTCTGTCTCACTTTAATTCCATCAGATCCGGATCCCCTTGTGTACACTGCAGGGGCAGGTGGTGTGTGTGTTGGGAGCACATGGGGTTAAACATGCGGATAAGACAGCGGATGCAGTAAATTCATGGCCTTCTCCGTTTGACAAATGACTCTGTCAGCCTCTTGAAGGGCAGCGGCCCTCCATTGACCCTCAAGGTGCCCTTCCACACATTCATTTGCGCCTGCCAGGATCACAACTGCAAGTGCAATAAATTTTGTGAGCAGATATGTGGCTGAGGCCTCAGGGGAACACACTTAACACATTCTATTGTGTTCCACAGTACAGTGCATCCACTTTTTTGCAGGGTTAGCTGCAGTGGGAATTAACCTATCAAAAGAGCTAAATTTATGCTGACTTATCCAACAAGATTAGTTAAGAGGCAGCACTGAGTCAACAGAGGCTGTTAAGAATCAAGGTGCATCAGGCACATTTCCAAGATTTTTTAAATGGAATGCCTATAAAAAGTATTCACCCACTTGGATGTTTTGCGATTTTCTTGGTTTAATAATTGAACTCATGGTGAATACAATCTGGTGTTTTTGACAAGAATTTGCACAAAAAAAACTTTTGTTGTGTGAAAGTGAAAACAGAGTTTTATAAACTAATGTCAATGAATTAAAAATATATAAGGTAAAATAAATGTTTGCATAAATATTAACCCCCTTTGAAAGGACTGATCTAATTCAACAGAGGTTTAGCTACTTGATTTCAGCAGTGTCACAATTAGTGAAATGGAGATCACCTGAGTACAGCTGATGTGTGTCAAGTGATTGGACCTCCCAGACACAGGTGTTTTTATACTACAGTCTGTGGTTCATCAGTATTCCTGCTACAATTGCAACATGAGGACAAAAGAACACTCAGAACAACTCAGAGAAAAATCACTGTAAAGTATACATAGTTCCCACGGACACATTTTTTGGTCACGTGACTTCCTTAGAAATGCCATCTTTGTTGGTAAGCTGTACTTGTTTATACACACTGCTGTTTATCTTCTTCTTCTTCTTCTTCTCCTTCCAGGTGGTTCCATTCTCAGCATTTTCTGCCCAACGTAGTTCTCATCCTTCGTCTTTACATGGCCAAACCAACATAAGCTCGCTTTTCAGCACCTCACTCCCCTGCAAATTTTAAACTGTTTTGATGCTGGATTCAGCTTGTGATCAAAATCATGGAAAGGCAAAAAGGAGAAAGACTATGCAGAATCATTAAGTATGGAGGATAGAAAGAGATACGATGAGAAAATCGGTGAAATAGGTGTAGATCCATACTCGCAAAGGAAAAGCTGAACCATGAAGTTTCAGCATTGCCACCAGTTCAATATTATTATGATTAAAGTCGTTTTATTGGCAGTAAATTGACTTTGAACTGCTGTTTATCACGCGCAGTTCCCGTTGCATTCCCGGCTTAGTCCCGGCATTGCCGAAAATAGCCGGTCAAAATGGCATGATCAGGGGCAATGATGCCAAACAATATCAACATCAAAAGAGAATACATTGTGAGTGCGTCCTGAACACCGCAGCAATGAGTCGAGGTCACAATGTGAATGCCGGCCTTTTGACGGGAATATAACGGCAAAAGATCTTCAGGAACACAGTTTTCAGCTGTTTCATGCCATTTTGTGCTGGTTTGCTCGGCAACGCTAAATTGGCACGGGTCACCATCATCGGCACTATTACGGCTCCAGTGGAATAGGGGACGAATGGGGGTCTAAGACGTGTACCATTATCTCGTGTTTTCACACAGCTTTAATACCAGTGAGCAATTCCAGACCTACAAGTCACTGGAGGCGTACATTCAGTTTGTTAATAGTTGGGTTGGCACAGTTTCCTCAAGTGTCCTGAATGCACAGCTGCCTGCAGCTTGCCTTATAGCAATGATGGCCGCTCGTATGTTATAACGTCATGTGGGAACTATGTATAAGTCAGGAGATGGCTCTAAAAAGCTTTTCAAATTACTGGACATCCCACAGAGTTCAATCAAATCCATCAGTAAGAAATGAAAGGAGTATGGCACGTCTAAATCTGCCTAGAGCTGGCCGTCCTCAGAAACTGAGTGACCGGACAAGAAAAAGACCAGTGAGGGAGACCACCAAGACACCTACAATCTCTGAAGGAGTTTAAAGCTTCAGTGGCTGGGAGAGACTGTACATACAACTGTTGCCCCGGTTCTTCACCAGTAGAAGCCATATGGGAGAGTTGCAAAGAGAAAGCCACTGTTGAAAAAAGCCCATATGAAATCTCGCCTGGAATTTGTCAAAAGGTGTGTGGGAGACTCCAAGGTCAACTGGAAGATGGTTCTTTGGTCTGATGAGACAAAAACTGAGCTTTTTGCCCATCAGACTAGATTCAATATTTGGCGAACACCAAACACTGCACATCACCACAAACACACCATCTCACCATCAACTGGAGTTGAGTGGGTGGAAAAGGGTTTTATTAATCTGACACAGAAATGACAACTAACAGCAAAAAACAGAAAAAGGCAACAGTTTTAAAATGACAACAATAATGACTGATTGCTACACACAGGTTATCACAAAATCTGACAGAAATCCCTCAGTTGGCTGAAATAATGATATAGACATAAAAAGAGAGAAAGAAACCAAGGGAGATAAAGTAAGAAAGTAAATACTTAACACAAGAACACAACAGTCTTTTTGTAATTTTACTTTTGTAATTTTACTCAGCTTTATGATACAGAAGTTTTTAAGAGTACAAGATGTGTTCACCTTCTAATAATTTCAATTGTAATGACTCAGGTCAGACAAGAATGTGCTGTTTAAGGTCAGACTACCCTCCAGTCTTTATGAACCATATCTTTATAGCCTTGCTCAGACACGTGTTACATAATTTATTAAATTGATGTCCTCCTGTCATTCAGACATATGTCACGTTTATGTTACTCTCTCTTCCTTCAGATATATGTACCATACAGGTTTTGCCAAGCTGTTCTTGTCCTGAGATCAACATTTGTATGATACCCAGGGGACAACAACTGCCTCAGTCATTACAGTCTCCTCACAGAGACCCCAGCTACCAGTGCAAGCAAACAAAAACAAACCAAAATAAAATCATACAACTTGACCAACATAGTTTCAAGATTTACTTATTAGCTCACACTAGTCTGCTACTATTCTGTTATTATTAGGATTATGATTTTAAATACCCTTAGGCCCCATGGTAACCATTAACATATTAGAGCAGCTTTTTTCTACAATGGAAATGAGGTGAGAGTAGTTTGTATAAGCGTGCCAGCCAATAAAGATAGGTATTATTATCTTTCAGGTTCCAGTCACAACAATCTGAAAATAAAATTGATGTTGATAATTTTAGAACCTTCCTAGCCAACCCAAAAAGATTGAAATTAGCTCAAACTTGGTAAAAATGACCAAGCCACAAACCAATGCTTAGCAACTTTAAAATGTATTTTTTTAATACTTATTGTACGGTTAGGTCCACAGGTTCTGGGACAATGACACTTTTATTTTACTTATTTATTTTTTTCAGTTTTGCCTTTGTACACCACCACAGTGTCTTTTAAATCAAACATTCATAATGTCTTGAAGTGCAGACTTTCAGCTTTAATTCAAGAAACTGAACAAAAGAATTGTAACGGTAATTGCTATTGTAACTGTTTAGGAACTACAACCATTTATTTATGCATAATCCTCCATTTTGAAAGTTTCAAAAGTAATGGGACAATTAACTGACAAGCAGTCTGATGGTGAGCTGAGAACTGTTCCCTCATTATTCCACCAAAAACTAAGCAGATCAAAGATCTGGAGTTGATTCCAAGTGTTGATTGCAAGTTGCATTTGGTAGCTGGAATGCTCATGATATGGCCAGAAGAGATGTCCATGCAAGTGAAGGAGATCATTGTTAGGCTGAAGAAACAAAGTAAACCTGTCAGAGAGAACTACTAGATAACTGCAAAATTTAGTTATTCATTTAAGAACCCCACCCCTTCTAACCTCACCCCCACAGCTACTAAGAACAATCCTTATATTTAAAATTATCTTAGTTTGTGATGAAATAAAAAAATGATTGGCTGAGGCATTAGGTGTCCTAAGGGCACTTTGGTCTGAGTGAGTTGACATAATGAGTCAATCAACTCAAAAATATGTATTATACATTCAGACATAAAGCAGATATGTTCAGATGCTGTCTGGAATGCATGTCCATAAGGGTTTTATGTCTCAAAAGATAAAGTAATTAATTTTTCTTTCATAGATATAATTCAGTATTGTCATCCTCCTTTTACAGTGGTAACACTTTTAAGAGACTTTAAGGCACCCGAAGGCAAAACTGTTTATATGTCTAGCTGAAACTTGGAGAGAGACTACAATGGTAGAGCAGTGAGACAAGATGAGTCATAAAAATGGGGACAATAGCAGACACTTTGAGGCAGCGTGTTCTTCAGTGTATTCATGTGGTTACACTTTTTTGAACACATGAAAAGTGACTGAAGAATGCTGGAGAGAGAGTTCCTGCACTTTTTTTTAAAAAAAAACCTTTGTAATGGTTGTGCAAAGGTTTAAAATGTATGAAGTAGTTTTAAAATGCATTCATTTGGGCATGGGTTATATTTTTATTTTAAATTTCATCATATATAAGGACCTAAATTTAAAATGCCTTTTGGTCATTTCCGAGATAATAAACTGTTTATTTAGAGCGATGCATTTTACCTTGCTATAAGGCAAACACAGGAGAAGGAAATTAAAAAGGGTGATTAAATGGTTGTTGAAAAAAGATGAGCATTTTATATTCACAGTTCTTGAATGATTAGTCCATTCTTCTCCGAGACTGCCTTGCTAAATTAAATACTTTCATTTCCAAAACCTGATTAAAACATGTTTTATGACTTTTGGAAATGAGAATCAAATCAAAATCATCAAACAGCTCAGCTCTCAAATATTGACTTTTTACACCCATTACAGAAAAAGAGTGAACTGAGTTTTCAAAGCAAATTTGAACTGCTGCATAACAGGATGTGGTTTTGCTGAATTTGAGTGAATCACATGGCTGTGGAATGAGTGGAGGAAGGAGGGCACTTCCATTAGGTTAGACACTGTGTGACAGCAGGGGAAATTAGTTAGTTTGGAGTGGGCGGGCGGGATGTGACACCCTGTGTTGGAGAGGGATAAGGGGCTCTGTTTGATAGAGTTTGGTCAAAGTGGGCTGGTAAAGTTGAGCTTTGCTGTTATGAAAGCAGCTCTGAAATGGAAGCATGTGGGCGCCAAGTGCCTCATCGAACACTTGCTTATCTAATTGCACACTGACAAGTAGGGGAGGGGAAAAGAGAGAATTAAGTCTGGGCATGCGCATCCCTGAGTGTGAATGTGTGTTCATTCATCCCATGGCTATTATAATTCCTTCATATCAAATCCATAATATTGCCTGTGCGCTTTGTGGTTTCTGGTACCAGTCTTTGTTGTCATTTGCTTTGCGGATGTAATTATGCTATTTATTCATGCAGTTCCTGGACCCTCCATATGTACGTGCTTCAGCCTGTACTATACTTTCATGAGAATGAACTCCATCTCCCTCCAGTCATAAGTACTGCTGCAGTGACTCAGATTGTGAGGCCTAATTGCTATGGAGATTTTTACACAACAGCTCCCCTAGTGGCCAGCACTGTCAAATTGCTGACTAGAGTTTTAAGCAGAGTTCAGTCTGAAATGGTCATTGGTTGGCAACACCATCAAATAGCCTAAGCATTTCATATTTTTTCAGATCAAAATGCTGTTTACATTAATGTTTGTCTGGACTGATACACCGTTTAGATAAAAGTATTGGAACACACCTCTTAATCATTGAATTCAGGTTTTTCATTCAGTCTTACTGCCAACGGTGCAAAAAATCAAGCACCTACCCATGCAGACTGCCTTTATAAAAATTTCTGAAATAATTGGTCATTCTAAGGAATTTGAGTGTGGTACTGTAATAGGAGGTCACCACTGAAACAAGTCAGTTCTTGAAATTTCTTCCCTCCTAGATACTCCACAATAAAGTGTAAGTGGTATTGTTACAAAGTGGAAGTATTTAGGAACCACAGCAACTCTGCCATGAAGTTGCAGAGTGGAGTCGCTGAGTGCTGAGACGTATAGTGTGTAAAAGTCGCCATCGGACAGCTGACTCAAGAACTGCAGAGTTCCAACCCTCCTCTGGCATTAACATCAGCACATATACTGCACCAGGAGCTTTATGGCATGGGTATCCGTGGCTGAGCAGCTGCATGCAAGTCTTACAAGCACAATACCAAGTGTTGGATGGAGTGGTATAAAGCACAATGATTCAGGTCTCTGGAGTGATGAATTACACTCCTCTATCTGGCAGTTTGATGGCCAAGTCTGGTTTTGGTGAATGCCAGGAGAACAAGACCTGCTTAACTGCATTGTGCCACCTGTAAAGTTTGGTGGAAGAAAGAGGGATAATGCTGGGCCCCTTAGTTCCAGTGAGGGGAAATCTTAATGCATCAGCTTACCAAGACATTTTGTAAGTTGTTCTGTGCTCCCAACATTGTGGGAACAGTTTGGGGAAGGTCCTTTTCTATTCCAGCATGACTGTGCCCCAGTGTACAAAGCAAGGTCCATAAAGGCATGGTTGGAAGAGTTGGGTGTAGAAGAAGAATACGACTGGCTCACACAGAGCCCTAACCTCAACCCCAAACACCTTTGGGATGAACTAGAACAGAGTTTGTGAGCCAGACCCTCTCGTAACGCCTATAGATATATAATGCCTATAAAATGAGATGGGATAAAAGCTCCTGTAGGCGCAATGTGTAGGTGGCCCAATATTTTTGTTCATAAAGTGTATGTGGCGTGCATATGAAGTTGTCTTTGCGGTGAAAACCTCGAAGGACTTTGAAGAAATTTAGTTGGTGGGCACCAAAAATCAGTGGCACCGATTCAAACAAATGTGAAATATGGTCACACTCTCTCCTTCTGTTCCTGAAGTATGGTGCTAAATAATAGCCAGAAAAGTGTGTCATCGCTTCATCATATTATCCTATTAGACATCTGTGTGACATTTTATCATAATAAGGGAATTTATCCTTGAGTTTTGGCCAAAAAATGTTTTGTGAAGTCACAATGACCTTTGACGTTCGATTACTAAATTTTTTTAAAATCAATTCATCCTTCAGTATACGTGAATGTTTCAGCCAAATTTGAAGAAATTCCCTCAAGATGTTCAAAAGATGTTGCAAATGCAATGGGCAAAGAATGTACAAAATTTTATCAATCAGCGAAAAAAAATCTAGAATGCCATAAATCAGGACACAGCAAAGGTGTACAGCGCTGTCACTTATCAGATTATTTGCAGATTGTACCAACCTCCCCATACTCTCAGGTGAAATGTAGTTGCTGCTCAGATTCTACCTCAAAGAACAGAGCATTTTCCACAAATTCAGTGCATCACTGACCCCGCAGGAAATCATTTCTACCTGTAGCTATCAAACTTTAAGGTTCCTCCCCTTGATACCTATTGCCATACTGTGTATATAACTATATACAATATAGTATTGTTCAACTTTGGACCACCTATGCTACACACAGAACTCTCTTGCATATAGGGGTTTATACATTTTCATCTTCTTTTGTCTGTATTTTCTTTCATACTTATATTTATATATATTTAATGAAGTGTTTGCAATGTAAGGAATTTCCCCCCTGGGATTATGGAAGTATTCTGATTCTGAAATAACATTAGAAATGGAGAGTGGCAAAGTAGTGCAACATTTAGCACTGCTGCCTCACAGCAACCAGGTCCTTCTTGGCTGGGGTCTTTACATGCAGAATAGTACTGCTTCCACATCCAAAGACACACATGCTAGGTTAATTGGTGGTTCTAAATTCACAATAGGTGTGAGGTGGAGGATGAATGTTTTTCTGTTACTCTGTGTTCATCCTGTGATGGACTGACAAACTGTCTAGGGTATGCCCCCATCTCCCAAAGAAAATAAATGGAAAGTAAATTGCTTTACGTGTGTGTATCTGTAAACTTGATTAAAATTAGGCAACACTGAAGCTTCATTCTACTTCTATAGAGAATTCATGAACTCAAGAGAAAAACTATCATTTTAATAAATTATTAAAAAAAACAGTACATCATCAAGAATAGGAATATGAGTATGTCATAAAAACAAATATCCTGATGGATTAGAGCTTTAACATCTGTGACAAATAATACTAAACGGCCGTGACAAGCATGACCAGGGAAGATGTAGGATCTGCTGGCTGACAGGTCAAAGATTATTACCTTATCTTTCAGTGTGTGCACATGTGCTCTTGTATTATATATTAGACTTTGAGGATAAGAATTATTTTTGGACTGGACTGTTTAAAGGTTAAAACTGGTTGTGATTAAGCACTCATCTGCGCAGTATGAAAGATATTGTATAATCCCTTGCTACAATATTAATGTGCACTCTTTTTATGCATGAGTATGTAACATATGAAGAGGATGACAGAGGGATTCCGACATATGTCTCTTGCAGTTTTATCCCTCATTTCTCCTTTACCCAAACTTCAGTAATGCAACATTAAGATGCAAAGGTTAGCTTGAGTCCTACATCTTCAACTCCATTTAGCCATTTACTTCTTAGGCATGTCTCTCAATAATGTACGGTAAGAAGTGAGATGGGGGATTTCGCGTCTCTTTGTGAAGCCAAATGAAGGGAAAGAAATGTGAATCCTTCACTCGGAAATTAACAATGAGCTGTGAAACAGTAGCTTTCATTACTGCTGCCAGCAGTAAACAGGAGGAGCATGAGATCAGGGGTGGCTCCACATGAATTGCATGTGTTGGGAGTTAAAGGTGATAAATGGGCACTGCTCCTCAATAAAAACTGTTTTATGCATGCATGAAAGAGCAGTGGTTGTGGAGCTAACCTCTAAGAGGAAAGCCTGTGTGCATATACAGTATGTGTTTCGCATGAGAAAGTATTTGTGTATGTGGCTGCATGCTCACGCATAAGTAGTCTATTTACTTTGGCACATAAGAAACATACATTTTTGCTTTCTGACACAGACCTTTTTTAAATTAATTACTGATGCATCTGGAGCAAATCCTTATCTACTACATAAAATGTAACATAATACTCCTCTTAAAGTAGTTTAAGCCTCCAGCGCACAAAAAGTGTAAGCTTAAGTAGAGAAAAATCTTTGGGAGCTGGTAGTATCTAAACAAATTATATACCGCTTACGTCAACACCAGTCTGCAATCTCATATAATTTATCCTCCTTGCTCATACTAGTTAATAATAAATGAAGAAACAGCTGAATACTTGCATCAGCTGAGACTGCTATTTGCACTCCATTTTCATTTTGGCAGCATAATTAATTGTAGGCTATTCAGTGTAAACATTCATCTCATTATGAAATCATAGGTTTGTGATTCATTTTGTTTAGCTGACTACTTAGCTATTGGTGCTCCTAAAACTCAAGTAAATTGTTTCAGACCTGTATGGTGAGATTGTGCCCCCAGGCTAATGGCTGTGTCTCCTTTGCACAATACGCTGTCCAATTAGCTTGAAGAGTAGGGGTATTCAGATGACCTCAAAGAGCATAATTTGTTTTAATTACTGGATAATTGCACCTTTCTATAGCTCTATTCAATTGAACCATTTGTGTGCACATGCCCAAAGTGTTGAGAGGTCCCAAGAAGGCAGCTTCATTTAAAGTTTGAAAGTAAATTCAGTTTTAATGAAAAAGAACTATCATTTATTAGTATATTGAGCATTTAATGAGGTACCTTCGACTGCTCCCTCATATTCTCCCCAAATTTGGCAGAGGCTTTACGCTGGCTGCCCTTTCTGACACAGCCTTCCATGGTGAGAGGGACTTGTGCCCCCACCTGGAATTGAACCAGGGACCTTTTGCTTGTAGGCCAAATGTGTAACCCACTACACTATAGGGGTGCATATTGAGCATTTTATGATAACTTGATATTTTTTATTCATTTTTGTTAATATCTAAAGGTTATGCACAGCTTATGTTTGCACGTAAAGCAAACTGCACCAGTGTGACTTTCATTTTACATTTGACGGAATTTGCAATAAAAGCTTCTTTCATGTCAAAGTGAAAACAGAGATTTACAAATGAATTAAAATATACAAGTTAAAATACATGTTTGAAAAAATATTCACCCCCTTAAGATCAGTTCTTACATGTACCTCTGGCAGTGATCATAGCACTCATTCTGTGTGGATATGTCTCAATCAGGCTGGCACATCTTGACACTGCAATTTTTCTTCATTCTTCCTTGCAAAACAGTTCAAGCTCTGACAGGTTGCTCAGGGATCGGGCATGAACAGCTCTTTTCAAGTCCAGCCACATCAACTGGCTTGAGATCTCGGATACTTTTTTATAGGCATTGTAGCTTGCTGTGCTGCCTGATAGTCAGGCCTCAAGAAAAGCTTTTCTCTGAGCATGGAAACATTGTGACCATTCTTTATATAGGTCATATGTTATTCTCATTTTGCTAAAGATTTTGTATTAAGATTAAGATTTTCACAATTCTAATAATAAATATACTATTCAAGAAAACGAAGAGACTGAACGGTGATGTTGCAATACCAACCACTGGCTGGTATGTTGCTTCAGAGTTCCTGTAATTAGAAAGTAGGCTAAGAAGGTACATAGGTCCCAGGGGACTTCTAAAGTGTGTACTTACTGCCAGGTAGTCTCAAGAACTGCTTGATATGAAAGGGGTGAAGGATTGTAAACATGTTGGAAAGCTCTGATGGGCTAAACAAACATTGAAAGGCGTGTCTGTTTTCTCATATAAAGCTGCACCCTACTTTGATATGCGAAAGTGCCGAGGTTTGCACCTCACAGCAAGATGGCTCGTGGTTTGCATGTTCTCTCTGTGCCTGAGCAGATTTGGGTGCTCTGGTTTCCTCCCACAGTCCAAAGACATGCTTGTTAGATTAAATGGTAATTATAAATCCAGCAAACATGGTTGAAACCCCAAAGTCATCTCGTGTGTAAAACTGGGTGCAGTTTAATGACAAAAACTGAATAATAGATGGATGGAGGTTAACACTGTTTGCACATAGATTCAAGGCTGGCTCAGACAGTTCTTTACAAAGTAAGAAATGTAGATTCGCTTCAACTCATTTTTATTTATATAGGAGCCAGTTCACCACAAAATTTGCCTCAAAGTGCTTTACACTATAAGGTAAAGAACCTACAGTATTAGAGAGACAGTACTAACCCAACAGTAAGATAATCCCCATACTTGGTGAAGGTGGGAAGAAAGAACTCCTTTTTAACAGGAAGAGAACTCCAGCAGAACCAATCTCAGGGATGGGCAGCCATCTGATTATTGCAGTGAAGGAATAAAATGTTAAAATAAAACATTTTTAAAAATCTTTTTTGGTTTGTTAAATGACATCTAATCTACTTGGTGCATGGTTATGAATGGACTACTCTTACTGTAGCATTTACTTAAATTAAATTAAATTAAAAAATAAAAACAAAAAAAAATGACACTTTTAAGCAATTCATGCTTATGTAAGTTTTCTGTCCCCATTCAGTCAGCATTATGACTCCAGAGATGCTGGTTTCTGAGTGTGAAGTCCAGTAGCTTAGAAGTGGGAGGTCATGAATTTGAGTCATCTCTGAGGAGAGCTTTTTTCCCAAGCACTTTCATTCTTTCTATTGAGAATATTTTGTTTTTTTCATTGTATTGTAAATGATAAAGAGATAGTAAAAATTTCCCGAACACAAACTTTGTCTTCCTTGAAGGTCTAACTGCGATGTCAAGGTAAAGTTTAACAGCTGCCTCTAACTGATGTCAAGGGGACATCCATTGGCTCAACTTTTATTTTGGAACCAATTATTCAACCATGACTAGACGTCTACAAAACTGCCAGGTGATGGTTATTCAATGCCTAAATGTTAGCTGTAGGTGTGTGGGTGTCTGTGTTAGGCCTGTGATAGACTTGCCCACTGTAAGTGAGATAAGTAGTTCAGAAGATGGATGTAAGGAATGTGCAAGCTGGGAGACTACCATGTTTATCTCTAACTACTGCCACCTGTTAATACTATATTCAGTTATTACAATTTTATTAACTGTACAAAAGTACAGTTCTTCTGTGCTAACTCTGCTCTGTGTAGTGCTTAACTTCACCTGCAGCAGCTTGAATGGTATGATACAAAGAAATCCATCAGCTGGGAGCAACTGATCTTAACTGCAGTTCTGTGAAAGAGTATATCGTTCTTTTGCTTTATATATTATACCAGACATCACAGATGTAAGTCAGTTCCAGTGACCGGTGTTGATTCAGTTCAAATTACTCGCATTATCAGTCTGAAATCTTACAACTTCTAACTGCAGTGACCCCAACAACATCAAAATCTGCTTTATGTTTCTCCCATCCTTCTTCAACTTCTACCATTTAATCCTTGGCTCTACCTTCACTCGCTTCCTCTTCTTGCTTTCCAAAGTCATCCTGCAGACCACCATCCAATGCTGCCTATCTACATTCTCCCCTGACAACACCTTGCAGTCTCTTTCAGGTTGCACTTCCTGTATAAGATATAGTCCACCTGTGTGCACCTTCCTCCACTCATATAGGTCACTATATGTTCCTCCCTCTTCTTGAAATACACTAATCACAAAAAGTTAAGGATATTTGGCTTTTGGGTGAAATTTATGGAAAATGTGAAAAGTTCACGCTACAGTGATATTATATCATGAAAGTAGGGCATGCAAAAAGCATGCAAGTGAAATTTCCTCATCTCTAACAATTTATTGAAACAGAAGCCAACAACAGGGGTGGCTATACTACAACAAAAATGTCATTGTCTCAATAATTTGTCATGCGTCCTTTACCATCATTTACAGCTTGACTTCTGTGACTCTTCCAGTCTCTCTTTATATCTGTTGCAACCTGCTGATGAGACTCTGTGACACTCTAAGATCAGTGGCCACTTCCCTGTCAGAACATCCTGTTTGAAGCCTTGCAATGGCGAGGAACTGTTGATCAATTGTTAGGTGTCATCTTGGTCTCATGATGTCAAAATATGAGCAGCATGATGAAGAGAACTGTTTAAATCTTCTTCTTCTTCATTCAGCTGCTCCTATTAGGGGTCGCCACAGCGGATCATCTGTCTCTATCTCACCCTATCCCTCGCATCCTCTTTTCTCACACCAACCCTCTGCATGTCCTCCTTCGCTACATCCATGAATCTTCTCTGTGGTCTTCCTCTTCTCCTCCTGCCTGGCAGCTCCATCCTCAACATCCTTTGTCCAATATATCCACTATCCCTCTTCTGAACATGTCCAAACCATCTCAGCCTTGCCTCTCTGACTTTGTCTCCAAACTTCTCAACATGAGCTGTCCCTCTGATGTACTCATTTCTAATCCTGTCCATCCTGGTCACTCGTAGGTAAAATCTCAACATCTTCAATTCTGCCACCTCCAGCTCTGCCTCCTGTCTTT
>VUQH01085937.1:0-25758 GCA_015106775.1 Etroplus canarensis | reverse complement strand
GCTCTTAATGTTAATTCCCGGCAGAAAAAAAGTGCAACAAGTATTACATGTCCCGTGCAACACAAAGTGAAAACACACTTCCCAGGTTTCCATATAGTGTCAATACAAAAACAAGTCAGTATTCATAAAATGAATCACATGAAATGTATGTAAACAAAAATTTATATCAATAATGGCATAATAATTATTATGGCAGTTACAGTTCCAAAACAATGACAATAATAATAACAATCACAATCACGTCACAAGATCACCGCAAAGTGATCGTCTACACTACATCACAGTACTGTGTGAAATGTTCATCAGTCCCAGAAAGAAAACCACAGTTCTGTGTGTCACAAAATATCCCTGCATAACGTTCATCATTCACAGAAACCAAAGCACAGTTCACTATCCTCAGTCCTGCTTACCCTACTGGTTGTCATCAGGACCACGGAGGCTTTCGGGAGTGTTTGCAGAAGAGGCGGAAGTGTTAAGGAAAGGCGGGCTGTCTGCGTGACAATGCAGACAAGTTGCCGAAGGTGTCAGGAAGTTCATTTCCGTGTCCAAATTTTGGTCTCGACTGAAATTTTGACGCGGAGATTATGCCCTCTCCGGAAGGTGCAGAAACGCTGGGAAGTGTTTAGGAATGATAAAGACAGTGAAAGAAATCTTTCAAGGATATGCGGAGAGGTTGCTGAATGGATACGGAGATTTGCTGTGCGCATGTGCGCTAGATAGATTTGTTGTGAGCGGAGGACGCCGGAGAAGTGCGCAATTGCGCAAGCGCGCAGCTTAGAGGGAACGTTGCTCGTAAGTGAATGTTAAACAAAAGTTACTTAACTGAAATACCTGAAATATAAAAAGAGAAACAACTCTGGAACCAGCTTAATCTAGTGACAGATGGGCAGAGGTATAAAAATGAGAAATGACATACACCACGTTGGAATATTACTGATTACTATGTTAATGTTATAAGGAAGCCTCACACAGTTACAACCTGATACATTATGCTTCCACTTCACAGAGGGAAAATTTTGAGAAAATCAATGTGTGTATTACTATTGATTTATGTGTTTATGAAGGATATTGCTCCCAAGAGGAACAACTGCACGTAGTCTGCATATCGGTAACACTGTTACAACACAGAGGAAAGCTATGCTGCGGTTTATTGGCACAAAATCGGATATATCCATGGCCAAAAATAATGGGTAGACCAGTGGCCACTTGAGGCTGGCTCCAAAACTGAGCCAAACCTCAGACTCTCACATAAAAATGCTGAACTTGACTGCATTAAAAAAGTATGTTTACAGCTCATTACCAAAACAGTAATGGATTCAGTGCATAGTTTGCATTTTCATAACAACTGATTTTTTTAAACTCTAGGGCTAGCCCTGCCTGCTTTGACTGACAGGTATTCCAACACAGGGAGCTGTAGTCAATCTCTGTCTGTCTGCCAAGCCTCACCTCTGAATAATTCCACCTTTCAACTGTGTTTGTGATGTTGGTACCTTTAGGAGGATTTTTAATGGAATTATCTAACTAATGTTATGTTCTGCTGTGTGTTACTGCCCGTCCAAAAGGTTTACACATGTAGTGATGGCCAGCAATAGGTGGGGTGCCAGTCTCACAGTCTGACAAATATTTCTTTTAAGTCACCAACCACTTCACAAAGAACTGGCCTTAACCATTCAGACCAACCCCCACAAGCTGTACACACAGAACCCACAATTCCGTAAAGAGAAGATACACTCAGTGTATTTACAACAGTGTAAAATGTAACCAAAAACCATAATTCCCCAAAATGTAAATGCTCAGCCTTTAAAACAGTCTTTTTAAAACAGTTTTCCAAGTGTTGAGACTAAAGAGCTCCAGGTGAACAATTTTGGTCCTTGGAATTTCAACAAGGTGAACACGCTTGCTAAGAGAGGATCTTTTGATTACTTGGTTAGGCCTGCATTCTAGCTTTACTTCCCATTCCTAGTAAGAAGTTTTAGATACTCCCAATGATGAATAGTTGAGCTGATGGCTTGTGAGTTTCCGGGTTTGGCACAGTGAATAAAGTTTCCAGGTTGTGAGTTGTGGGCAAACAACAATCTATGAAATAATGGACGTAATCTCACTGTCAGTGGTTGACAGGATTGTGACAGGCACTGGATGGACCAGCCAATTCCAGATGCCAAGTAAGTAAACATTTAGCTTACAAAAAATATAACCACTGAAAACACATTCCAAGTTGAAATCCTTCTGATTTTGTATTGGCTATATCTGATGAACAATGTGCCCCACGACCAACATGGTTTAACGTGACAGTCAGTGTACAGACTTTCTGTGAAAAATATCAGCAGAGTAGAAGAAACATTTTAGTACCTGAGGTGACAGGAACTGATGAGGCACTTGCGCTCTTATCCCTGGTGACTGGTTCATCTGCGGGATACTTGGCTGATGTCTTGACTGGGCCATCCCTCCGCTACTGCCAAAAATATTGTGACCAGTCTGCGACAAACAACATAAAATGATACGTTAGACAACCCACAAAAGATGAAACAGTATGTGGAAAAACTTAACTGCTTAAGCAGAACATGACAGACTGGATGAAGAACTTTTCTGGGCAGATTTATGAACATCTAATGAAACGGAAAACTACAAGAACCTTAAATATAGACATTTGGGCAGAAACAAAAGGAGTGATTATCTTACTTGTCTAAAGGGGATAGAGTGGTTGAAGAGGGAATGGGGCTTGTAGACAGTGGGTGGTGAGTACAGAGAGCAAGGACCCTCCTCCCCAAGGCACCCATCCTGATTGATCAAAGGCAATGTCTGTCACAGTGACAGCCAGTGGAAGACCAGTTTTGGTGGTATATAATGGTGTAGGGGAAGATTGAGAAAAGGAGAAATGGGGCAGATGGAACAGGTGGGAAGAAAAGGTAGAATCACAAGAGGAAAAAATTATGATAAAAAGACAATATGTTATCTAGACATGAGACGGGACACCAGAGACAAAGACTATTAACATGGTAAGGAGGCATCACCTTGTCATAGTAAGAACCAGCATCTCCAGGTACTGCCTCTTTGGAACCAGGAGGACGGTAAGATATCCCTCCTCCTCCTCTTCCTCCCTTCCTCATGTCTCCATTGTAGTCAGTCATTCCCATGCCTCTTTTCTCCACTTCCAGCTTCTTATCTTGAATAGAACCTGAAGTCGGGTCACTGTTTTGGCCACTGGCATCATCGTTCTGTCCAGCAGAGGAGGCTGATATTATTATCACGAGCATCACCAGTAACATCATTGTGTAGAACACCACAACCTGATAAATGCCTGTTTAGTTTTAGTATGAGCTTGAACATTTGTTGTTTTGCCCTTCCACAGCTAAACTCAAGTGATGAGTAAAATGCCAAGAGTGTTTCTATCGTACCAGCAGCCCCATGTTAGAGAACTGTCTGTTGATGGGGCTCATCCATGACTCTCCTCCACCAGCCTTCAGTGGACCCTAAGAAATAAATACAAGGGGAGCAAAAGTAATGACTTCTCAGGTTTTTACTGAGTTAAAAGACTTCATAATAATGCTTTTTCTGAAAGGGACAAATTAATAGCACCACTTGAGATCTTTAATCTTCGATATGTTCAGCTCTGCTCTTTTAAAATATGCTTTTAAGACTAAATCATAGCCAAGTAGCTACATTTAAAATAAAAAATAAATCATAAGCTCACTTCAAATAGTTTAATTTTAGTTCTTAAACAACAAATTAACACGTTAAAGACATTTGTCCTTCCACACAGGGTACAGGACTTAAATATCATGCCAATTTTGTAAATTTTCTGCTCATTTTTCCATTACCAATACTAATTTTCCCCATTAGAAACTTACCTTGCTGCTGGGCTTCTTCCCACTATGGCTCTGTCCCCAGCCACCATTACTTCCTTGTCCCCAAGACGACCCACTTCCCTGGGAGCCAGTACTGTTCCACATGCCGCCACCTTCCTCCTCATCTTCCCAGCTTGGGTTACGTGAGGCTGCCACAGGGCTCTCTTTGTTCCCCCAGCCATCTTGCATAGACTTTGAACCTGCAGCACAAAGGGTTACAAGCCATGAACAGATTATGATTAATACCCTTCGAAAATGACTTTTGTTTTAAAGTTTTTGGTTTAGTTGTTTACCTACTGCAACATGCATCATAACAAAACCTATTACAACCAATGCGAACTGCAAAGTCTGATAGCATGAATATCTAACAATTGTGATTCATTTTAAACTCATTTTGAGCCTTTTCTACACCTTATTTGAGTTTTTCTAAAACTGAATTTCTAACCAGATTTGATGGAGTTTGAAGAAGGATTTCCCCAGCATGTTGTCTTCCCTCCAGCATCATCAGGGTCTCCCCAGCCAGTAGGAGCATCACTAGGCTTCCCCCAAGCTGCTGTGCCATTGTCTACCGTAGGACTAGTAGGAGAAGTGCTCCCCCAGCCTGATGGACCTGCAGAAACACACGGGCATGTTTAAGGTGAGAAACCAGACAGAGACAGGTTAGTTTTACCCTACTGATGATGTGTTTTTGCAAAAGTAATCCTACTCTTAGTCAGTGTTTATGTAGACTTCACCAACTACAGTCTGACGTCACATTACGTGCTTTGCATGTTTTTGGGGAAGAGTACTAGTGCAGAGATTTAAGTTTCTTTACAAAGGGATCTTCTTTGATAAGTTCGTGGCTTCATGTGGTCTAGCTCACCGATCTAAAATCAAAGCATCGTGTCTGCAACCACACTGGCTTCCACAATAGGCTCACATTCAGTACTGTGAATGACCATTGCTACTATGATTCTAGAGCTGTAATGGCAGAAATAAAAGCTGGAAGTTAGCTGGACGACTATTTTCCCGTGACTGAGTTGCTGTGTTTTGTTGTTTTCGGCTTTACTAAACTTCAATGCTGACCTATAAAAACAGTTGGTCTTGCTGTTCCACAATGACTGGAGTTTCAACAGTGAATTTCTGATTTGTTCATTCTCTGTGACTTTTCATTTGTGATGGTATCATGGTGGCATCCATCAAACTCTTGATTAAGAAACAAATGTCACTTAACACAAAATATTTATGTGAAGTGATGTTCACAAATTGTCACTCTGTATTCAGTTTTAAATGAATTACAGGCAGTACAAATGTTTAATAATTATTTGTGTATTACCACAAGAAAATCTTGATAATCAATGGGATCATTTATAAAAAAAATGAAAACATAATTGTACAAATCTAGCTTTTTTATTTTGAAAACTTAAAATTCATATTACAAGGTGCGCCCATATTCAGCAACTCTGTCCATAAAAATGTAGAATTATAACTGATCTCAGTGTGGCTTATCTCCCCTTCAATATAGTTTCCTGGAACAGCAATGCAACACTTTCCACAGAGAAGTCCTATTCTGACCACGTGCACTTGAGAGTTTGCGTTCCTCCAGTGTTTGAAAATGGTGACCCTGTGATTTAAATTTTAACTTGGAGAAGCAGATGAACTTGAAAGAAGCCAAATCTTGTGAGTATGGTGGGTGGTGACGAAAGACGATGACTTGTGTGGCCAAAAACTCTTTGTTTTCAATCTGCTGTGTGCCAGCACACAAAGGTACAAAGTACAATTAAAGTGGTTTGAGTCAAATGCAGCTTCTCAGATAGCTCAGGACGTTACAGTTGAACTAAGTGTTGAAAATCTGACCCTAGGGGTAAGAATTCAAAATGCACAAGCCATAAATGATGGAAATGAAGAACATGCTCCCAGATGCTCTTCTGGCTAGATGCACTGCCTTGGGCTTGGAAACTGTGACTCTACCATTAAAAACTCTTGTTTGGAATTTGAGTTGTAACTACAGTTGTAACTCTCATTACAATGATCCTCCACATCTAGAACAGGGCAGTTTGACAGAAGGTTATTGTTGCTCTTTGAGCAAATTTCAGGTTCATGGTGAAATCACAGACAAAAATATGCCTTTGGCAGCTCCCTTGTATTTTCCCTAAGGAGTCGTCACAGTGGATTAATCCACATCAGTAATTTGGCAGAGGTTTAATGCCAGATGCCCTTCCTGATGCAACTCTCCATGGTGAGAGGGGCTTGTGCCCTCACCTGAAATTTAACAGGGACCTTTTGCTTGTAAGGTAAATGTGTAAAGCACTACACTACGATGGCAAATAGTCAGAATGGGACTTGCACAGCATGTTCTAAAAATGGAAGCAAAGGTGCAAAAGGAGACGGCCTTAAAGGGTGATTGATAAAAATTTTTTCTATCAGATATGGTTTGGGATTTTTATGGGTGGAGTTGTGGAACTTAATGATCGCACCCCAGTTAACCAAATTCACTTCTTAATAACTTACCCATAGTTGAAGATTTTCCAGGTCCACTGCTGAAGTCTCTGTTACCTCCAAGTCCTGCAGTTTGCCGGCTAGGTTGTGTCTGTACTGGAGGCCCCTGCTGTTGCTGCTGCTGGGTCTGACTACTGTTCTTATCCCACATGTTGACTGGTTTGTAGTTGTGATGGGTTGGGTCTCCCCATGCTGATGTTCCATCATCAATTTCATTCTTCCTGCTTATGGACTGTGGTGAGGGTTCCTCCCAGCCGCTTGGTTCAGATCCACTTCCATCTCCTCCGGAGACACCAGGGATGGGCCCCGAAGTCCAGCCTGAGCTTTGGTTCTGATTCTGGGCTTGAGAGTTGAGTTTCCTCCCCCCGCCCCCTTGCATAGCCCCTTGGTCCAATGCTTGCTGCAGCTGTGGATGCTGATTGCGGGGCTGTGATTGTTGCTGTTGCAGTTGTGCCTGTGGGCCTGTGATGGTGCCCGACTGGCTGTTTGGCATCTGGTGCATTTTGTTTCCTCCACTCCAACTATGATGGGGTTTTGAACCCATGCTTCCAACAACACCGATCCCTCCTCCTCCACTTCCTCCACCTCCTGTGCCACCTGCCCCCCAGGTCCTCCGGGGAACGCTGTCATCCAAGCTCCCCCAACCACCCACACCTAAATCCCCACCTGAGTTCCCTCCTCCATTCTTCCTTTCATCTCCCCACCCCCCTCCACCACTGCTTAATTTGGAGTCTTGCTCTCCCCAGTCCTTACCTACCCCAACCTTCTGTTCTGATCCCCACCCACTTCCTGCATTCCCACCCATTTCTTTCCATGCCCCTGTCCCTTTTTCCTCCTGACTTCCTCCCCAGCCTCCACTCACAGGGTCACCTCGTTGCCCAAGATCACCCCATCCTCCTTCTTCTCCTCTACTACTGCCTCTCCATTCCTCATTTCCCCAACTCTTGGTTTCCTGGCCATCCCCAGCACCCATCCCTCCTCCACCCCAACCCATGGTCTTCCCCTGTTGGCTAGGTCCTGGCACTAACCCTGACCCTAAACCAGGTCCGGTTTGAGTTACTGGCCCAGATTGTGAGACGCCGAGATTTCTCATGTTGGGACCTGTAGGTGGTGGAGCTCTCCCAGACAAAGAAGCCCCACTACTGCTACTGTTGCTGCTGCTCTCCCAACCCTCTCCAGAGGACCCAGTGGATGGAACCAGGGAAGGACTGACCCCTGGAGCCACAGAATCAGTGCTTAGGGTCCTAGGTCCACTAGAATACTGAGGTGGCCCACTGAGAGAAGATGGGTGTTTTGATGTAACTGATGCGGATGCACCTTTACTCTGTCCTGCATATTCCTCAATGTTCCATTCTGTGTTTTGGCGAATCTGTGTTTGGCCCCAGCCTGTGTTAGACAGGACCCGAGGATCTAGATCAGACCGATTTAGCAGGCTTTGTAAGGCAGCTTCTGCATTATGCGCCTGCCGGCGAGGACGACTGCTGTTAGGCACACTTCCACTCCTAGAATTCCCACCACTGGATGAAGATCCTCCCCGTGCTCCCTGTCCTCCTTCTCCCCCACCCCATTCTCCTGTGTCATCCTCTCCTTTCTGATTGTCCCAGGCTCTGGTTGTAGTGGTAGCTGTTGAGGAAGAGGAAGAAGCAGTAGGGGGGTTCCCCGCCGTGCTGCCCCCACTACTGCTGCTGTTACTGCTGCATGCTCCACTCATTTCCTCACCTCCTGGATTCGGTCCACCAACACCAGTAGAGTTTCCACCCCAATCACTACCAGAAATCCCTCTTTCCCCACTATCTCCTGATAACCCCCACCCTCCCTGAGATACCCCGGAGGTCTGATTCATGGTGCCCCCATTTCCAGCACTACCCCAAACACTGACACCACTTTTGGAACTTGGATACCCCCAACCCGAAGTCCCATTATCCCCTTCTGCAGCCCCAAATGCCCCTGTGCCACCTCCTCCGCTCTCCCATCCGTCAGTCCTTGAGGCACCCGTTTTGGAGTTATCTGCAGGGTAAGAAGGCTGGCCTCTCCATGGGGAAACAAGGCTGTGCTCTTCAACACTTATACCACCTCCTCCCACACCATGGTCCATTCCTCCCCCTATCCCTTCCCCCCCTGCAATTTTTGGTCCCGCTGATTTACTGTCCCACTTCCCTCCTCCCATCTCTCTGTCTCTGGATTGCATTTGGTGAAGTTGGTGCTGATGGGCGCTTGATTGATTCACAGATAAAGATGGGTGACCCCCCAGCACCCCGGCTGCCCCACTTCCCAGCCCCAGGGAAGCAGAGTTGTTGGCAGACCCTCCAGGACTCTGATGATGGAAGGAAGACAGACCTCCTTCACCTACAGTAACATGGCCATCTTGCTGCACCAGGGCAGGCCAGGCTGAAGGGTTGGCATTTGGACTGAAGTTGGCACCTGGAATCCCACTGCTGCCATCTATGGGGCCACTGGCATCATGGCTCCCTGGCACAGTGGGGGCTTTGGAAAGTGAGGAGGGCTGTTGTAGCAGAGGCCCAGCTGCAGCTACTGCAATACCTCCTCCAAGATGACCCTGGGAGGCAGCCGCTCCCCATGCCGCACTGCTGGACGACTGCATACATTCATTGGGCAAAGAGAACGAGGAAGTGGGTGAGGACTGGTTGCCAGAGGCACTAATGCTATTCACAGGCATTCCATTGTTGCCGCTGCTCCCGCCATCACTGCCAGCAATACTAGGCCACTCCTCTAGGTCATTGCCATCAACAATCACCTTCTCCCTGCCCTGAGAGGAGGCCTGGCTGCCTGAGCTTGCCCCCCACATGGAATTTGCATAATTAGAAGTAGTAGTAGAAGCAGCAACTGATGATGAGGTGAGAGCCAATGAGGAGGCAGCTGTGCCAGAATCTGTAAAAGCAAATCCCACGAGACACAAGTTTAGAGACTTCATGAGTCAAAAAGATATATCGAAAGATGTTAACTAATCTGCGCACGGTATATGACCAGTGGTTCTCAAACTGTGGGGTACAGGCAACCAGGTGACAAATATTAAGTGAAACTAAGGTGAATAGATATGATTTTTTTTCTAAAAGAAAGAATCAAAAAAGATTTTGCTGATGCTATTAGGCCGATGACATGCACCTTTATTTAAGTAAAATTCAATGTGGATCCCTTTTCATTGTTAGTGATGAATAAAATTGTGGAGTGTGCATTTTTGTGTGGTGTGGGTCATGAACTCTTTTTAGCTTTTGAAGTGGTTCATATCTAAATAAATAAAGTTTGAGAACCACTGACTTAAAGTTTTTTTTATGTTTGCATTTTATGAAGCATTTTACAACAGTTGTTTCCACACATGTAGAAACACTGGGGGAGCTACGTGTGAAAAGGCAAATATTTGACCAGGTGAGATCGGACATTAAACAGTCCGGTAACTATCCTGTGAATTCACAGTGAGCAAGCAGACCTCACGTCTGCTTTGTGCACAATCTACCAAGGTAGCACCCTTGACTAATCCAAAGTGAATTTTTACCATCTTGTGTAGTACTGACAGTGATTAGAAGGAGAGATTACATTTCCTCTATACTGGCTTGTCCTCATTGGCTCACTGTTAAATCCAGAATTCAATTTAAAATCTTTCTACTCACATACAAAGTCCTGAACAATCAGGCCCCATCCAATCTTAAAGACCTCATTGCACCATATTACAACAATAGAGCACGTCACTCTCAAGAGTCCAGGTCTACTTGTGATTCCTAAAGTTTTTAAAAGTATAATGGGAGGCAGAGCCTTCAGCTATCAGGCCCCTCTCCTGTGAAACCAGCTCCCAGTTTGTATTCGGGAACAGACATCCTCTCTACATTTAAGATTAGGCTTTAAACTTCCCTTTTTGATAAAGGTTATAGTTAGGGCTTAGTTATGCTGTGATAGGTTCCCCATGAATTTAGTTGCTACTGCTGCATGTCATTCAATTTTTTCTCATCTCTCCCATAGTCTGTGTCTCAACCGGTTAAGGCAGATGGCTGCCCATCCCTAAGCCTGGTTCTGCTGGAGGTCTCTTCCTGTTAAAAGAGTGTTCTTCCTTTCCAAAGTTGCCAAGTGCTTGCTCATAAGGGATCGTCTGGCTGTTGGGGTTTTTTCTCTAATACTGTAAGGTCTTTACCTTACAGTGTAAAGCACGTTGAGGTGACGTTTGTTGTGAATTGGTGCTATATAATTGAACTGAACTGAAATGAATAGTGTGCTACATGTGATAAAATAAACTGTGGACAATGCCTTAATCTGAGTCTCCTGAGATTTGCCAGGATTCATGTGTGAAAACAGCTCATATTTGGCAGCCATCATGAGCAACTTAGGATTCAGTGTCTTGCCCAAGGATACTTCAGTTTCTGTACAGGAAAAGCCAGACACTGAACTCCTCCACCCCCACCACAGCACCCGGTTTAACACCTGTGACCCTCAGCACTGCTGATACTTACCTGAGACAGCAGCCATGTTTGCATTGGGGGCATCTCCTCCCACCCCCCCTCCCAGCAGCATGGAGGACAGTGGCGGCTGACCCCTCTTCAGTAGCACTTTATGGTCCTGCTGGCAGCGGAATCGTGGCGGCACTTCTCTCGGCATGTAGCGCGGTGGCTGCTGAGGCGCCTGAGTTCCGCCTCCGCTACTTGCACTGCCGTTTCCAGCAACACCGGAGCTGCCAGCGGTGGAGGAAGAACTGGTGGTGGAGGTGGGCTGTCCGTTGGCCACTGCCAGGCGCTTGGCATTGTTGCCGCCCTGTGACGGGGGGGCAGCACTGCCAGGGCCTGGTGTGGCTGGGGATGGGGAGGCAGAGGGGGTGGGTCCAGGGCTGGGGGAGGCAGAGCTGCTCTGAGTAGCAGGAGACTGGGCAGAAGCTGGCTTGGTCAAGTCTGGCACTGCAATAAGAGCAAAGTGGTGAGAGAAAGCATTATTTTAGCAAATGTGTTTTAAGAATGTGTAATATATTTACTTCAAATGTGAGCTGTAATGAAATATTTGGCAGAAGTAGATAAAAATGCAGCTAAGCTACTAAGAATTCACTAATGAAGAAGCATGTTACTCATTTCTAAATCCAGAAACATAAAAACTTTACACATGTCAGAAAAAAATGCAAACAAATCAAGAAACATCAATAACATCATGTGTTAACTAACATGACTATTAGACAAATATTAACTGTGACCATGTAATCAATTTAGACAAGAAAATGATAAAGCTGACAAGTTAAAAAGATTAGCTTTGGAAAAAGTAGCAAACTCCTAGTACGTACAGCAAATCCTATATACATATATCACTGTGCTGCTTACCTTTGTTTTTTTGCTCTGCAACCTATAATGAAAAAAAGCACACAGTCATGTTAAAATAACAAACGAAACAAAAATTGATGTTATTATAAGACTTTCAGCTATTCAGGCTATATTTGAACAATCGGTCCAGTATAACATACAAAAGTATAAACATCATCCAATGCCATTTGAAAATGTCATTTTATTTGCCAATAGTCCTATAACAGTTAACAGGCTAATATATAGGTGCATGTCTAATATCGTTATGTAATCTTACTGTTATAAATCAATGTCTGATATGAAAATGGTTGCAAGAAATAAAAACTGGTCTAAGATGTTGCCTCCCTTCAAGGACAAGAAATTTAACTGCAAGAAGCTCAGTAGTTTCACAGCAAGTGTTGATCACAGAAGTGACACCAGTAAGACCAAATTAGCTTAAATTACGAATCAGGAACCTCTTCATGCAAAGTTAAATTTACATATGCTAAAATTCTCATCACACATGCAGATCACGTGCTCTGAAGTGCTGATATATATTTAAGAAGGCTTGACATAAAAGTGATGGAATAACTTTTCTGATTTGAAAGTATACTGGCCCTCAAAAAATATATAAATATGAACATTGCACAATAAAAACAAAATCCCAAGCAAGTGGAAAGAGTACAATATAAGATCAACAATTACACCTCAAACTAAATACTGATGTTGAACACAGTGCCATAATGTGGTAGCTCAAGACGGAGCAGCCTCTAAGTCATTGTGGGAAGCTGACACAATTATTTTGGTCCACATAAAAATAAAGCCAAAGAGAGATCCATAAAGAGCTGTTATTTTGAAAGACATGGGTGTCTGTTTTCTTGTATGGGAGTAGGCTGGCCAATGCACATGCTTTTAGTAATCATTCAGTACCACTCAACTCCACATACTGTCAGCACTCCAAAGTCCAGTTAATTTTGACCATACAGTCATGTGAAAAACAAAGTACACCCACTTTCAGTTCTACGGTTTTATGTATCAGAAAGTTTAAAAAAAATAATTTGGTCTTTAGCAGATTTCAAAATTATTTAACTCCAACATCAGGACTAAAACAAAACACGACAGATTACACAGTGTCATTTTTTTTAACAAAAATGAAGCCAAACTGGAGAAGTCATGTGAATAACTAAATATAACCTATGACTCAGTAGCTTGTAGAACCAGTTTTAGCACCAAAAATTTGAAATAATTGTTTACTGTGTGACTTTTCGGTCTTTCGCACTGTTGTGGAGGAATTCTGGCCCACTTTTGTTTCAAGTCATTGAAGTTTGGGGACCTTTGTTCATACACAGCTCTCTTAAGGTCCCGCCACTGCATTTCAAATGGGGTTGAAGTCTGGACGTTAACTGGGCCATTTTAATACCTTGATGCTTTTCATTTTTCAGGAGCCCAAATCATCATCCCTCCACCACTGTGCTTGACAGTTGGTATGAGATGTCTGTGCTAATATATTGTGTTTGCTTTTCGCCAGATGTGGCCCTGTGTATTATGGCCAAACATCTTCACTTTGATCTCGTATGTCCAAAGAACACTGCTCCAGCAGTCTTGTGGTATGTTGATACAACTTTCCAAACCTAAGCCGTGCTGCCATGTTCTTTTTAGATAGAAGAGGCTTTCTCCTGACAATCCTTTCAAACAAGCCATACTTGTTCAGTATTTTCTAACTGTACTGTCATAAACTTGAACATTTAGCATGTTAACTGAGGTCTATATAGTCCTCATATAAACCTTTCCAAATTGATGGGCTGCAACTATTGCTTCTTTAATGTCATTGCTGATGTCTTTCCTTTGCATTGTGTTAACACACTATTGAATGCTCCAGACTGCAACATGCTAAAACATCTGCTTTTACAGAGGTGGTCACACTGGCTGATGGTCAGCTACTTACCTTCTTAATTCCTAAGGAAGAACTTAGGTTGTACTTAGTTTTTCCACATACAGTTTCTGCATTTTGGCTCAGTTTTTGTTAAAAACATAACAGCATGGTGTAACATGCCATTTATTGTCAGTCATCTGAAGTTGTATTGACCTAATTTTAATACCTGCAAAGGACCAGATGATTGTTTTTTTAATTATGTCCTGATTTAGAAAACCTTAGTACACCCTGAAAGAGGGTGTACTTACTTTTTGCACATGATCATGTATATCTAGAGGAGATGACAGAATGAACATACTCACCTTCTGAGAGGCTTCCCTTTTCCTTTTGTCGTCTTTTTTCCTTTTCTTGTCTTCCATGAACTACTGCTCCTGTCCTGATTCTCCTCTCGTCTGTAAAATAGGAGATATTACACATAAACAATTTTAAAATAAGTGAAAGTTTTGTTGCATATTCTCTAGCATTTTACTCTACAGCAAAGATCAGAGATAAACAACATCTCGTTTGCTAAATGTGAACCTGCCCATATTTGTAGGTTTGGCCAGTTTAGCTTGATTGATTGAATCTGCATTTAGCTGTGGAAACCATAACAGATCAACTGGAAGCCTGAAGCCCAATTTCGTTTCTAAGGTAGTGTGTAAGCATTCATACACCACATATACACACCATGTGTGTTTGCTTTTATTGTTTCATGCAGAGGCAAAAATTATTTACGCTGTACATATATGTACATATGGTGTGTTGTTCTGATAAGAATCTATATTTTTCTCTCATTGTTATTTTTAATTTCGATTTTAGTCTATATTCTTATTACTTCATGTTCATATTTCTGTGTGCTTCTGTGGAACTGCTGCAATATCTAATTTCCCCAGTGTGGGATTAATAAAGTTTTATCTTATAACACCAGAATCAGGATCTTTAACAGTTTTAAGTCATTAAAACTTCCACTTCAGCAAACACAAAGATCGCTTTGTCATTCAATTTTGTCTCATGTCCCCCATAGGCTGTGTCGCTCTTTGCTCTTCTTTCTCTTCTCTTTCCCCTCATCTCAACCGGTCAAGGTAGATGGTTGCCCCTCCCTGAGCCTGTTTCTGCCAGAGGGCTCTTCCTGTTAAAAGGGAGTTCTTCCTTTCCACTGTTGCCAATTTCTTGTTCATATGGGATCCTCTGATTGTTGGTTGGTCTAATACTGTACCTTACAGTGTGAAGCGCCTTGAGGTGACTTTTGTTGTGAATTGGCGCTATATAAATAAAACTGAATTGAACTGGGATTCCCAGTAGCTCTTAGGATGACAGGACAAGCTTAATATTTTTATTAGCGTCTTCAGTTAGAAGGTAGTTAAACTACTGTGCTGTTTTAACAATGTTTTTAAGAAACTAAATTAAGGTTTTCACTGCACGGTAAGGTCATTCAATTAGAATGCATAAAATGTAAGACATTATTGTATGATAATATGGTAATAACCACAGTGTTAGGATGTCTAAGCTCTTGTTAGCATACTGAAAGGCAAATCTATCTGTTTCCTCACTTCAACGGGGTCGCTTACATGCATAACCTCAGCTATCTGGTATGCTGTGGCTGTCTCTGACTACAGTTGGTTTCGTTTTTGCTTCATGTCGTTACCCTTCCATCAAGAAGGACCTCTACGTTTGCTGAGCCTGTCATCGTCCCTAAAACATTTGTGATCTCAGGCCTAAAGCATCAGAAAGCCAGACCTCATTACGATGTTATTTTGATATGTCAGATCTGCAGTAAACCCTATCCGGCAGCTACACCAGCCTATGTTGCCATACCTGCCAACGTTATCCCCAGATCGACAGCGTTTAGGTAGCACAAAAAGATCCGAGGCTTAAAAGGAAAAAAAAAAACTGAAGACACGGGCGATTAAACCGCTTTAACTTAAATAGTCCAGCAGATTCCCTCCCTGCCCCTACAGGTTTACACAGGCGGGCAAGTTCAACGCCAGCAGCTAATAAAATATTTCGTCGACGCTCACTGTAAGGAGTGGTTCACACTAAAATACACGGACACGGAGTCCATCACGAATTAACGAGTTAATGTAAGTGCTCTACTATCTGCACACAACAGTCCTAAACAGCAAGCACATACAGGGCCAAACACCCAGCTTAGCCAATGCACAGCCAAATACAGCTCTGACAGACCTTAATGCTACCAAGAATGGCTAAGATAGCACTGCTTATTAATGGCGCTAGCTCGGTTTGCACTTCACCCAGATACAGCCTGCTCGCATGCACATAAATAACGACACTGTACAGCGCGTAGAAATATTAAAAAATAACCTGCTTACCTCGGGAATCACATATGAAGATCAGCTAGCGTGCTAGCCCAGTTTAGCTAAAGTGCTTCAGTGCGATTTTTTTTTTTAGCTTTTTGAGGCATTCGTCGAGGCTACAAGAAGAGCGACACCTGAGCGGAGAGTCAAGTAAAGTGGCAGAAAATGAGAACACGCGTTATAACCTACTGGTTTGTGAGTACTAACGTTTCAATAGTGTAAACCCTTAATGTGCAGGAGAATTTAAATTCAAAGCGCTGTGGAGTCAGTCGGTTGACGGGCGGCCATTTTGCTGCTCAGCATGAAGCGTCTCCAATGGCCAGCCTGTGGCAGCTGCGTGGAAGCTCTCTGACTGGCTGCCTAATGCCAGGAGGGATGCATAAAACACGCCGTTTGACCTTCATAAACTTTCAAACTTATTTCGTAAGCTTGTAACTTTCTCTTCGTAGCATGAGTCAGAGAAAACGGGGAGCGAGGAAGAGGAAAAGCGAGGACGCCTCCGGAGGAGAAAAGGAAGGCGAGGACGCTGAGGAGAGAGGAGGCAGGAGGAAGAGCCGTGGAAATAAGAAGTACATCGGAGCTCATGTTGGCATTCAAGGTAGGGCCTGATGTCAGCCTATTAGACGCCCTTTAAGTTACTTAAACACTTCATCACGGCTGTGTGATGCTGATAACTCGAGCGCTTTATACAAAAGGATAAAGGAGGCTGTACCAACTCAGCTCCTTTGGGATGCAGCTAGGGCAGGGTTCTCGAACCTGCGGCCCAGCCGCATCTGGCTCTTGTGCCCACCTCCAGTGGCTCCCTGTGACTTTGACACTTTGAGAAGAAACTAAATGAACATAAATATGCAGCAGTTAATTCAGATGTTCATTACCAATAACCTCTGACTATTATTATTATTATTATTATTATTATTATTAGTAGTAGTAGTAGTAGTTACTAGTTTAGCACAAGAGAGGTTAGGAGGAGGGTGCAGGCAGGGTAGAGTAAGGGGAAGCAATGTCAAGGTTGCTTTGTGACAGGATGGCAGCGAGAATTAAAGGGAAGGTTTACAAGACAGTAGTGAGACCTACTGTGATGTATGGTTTGGAGACAGTGGCACTGATAAAAAGACAGGAGGCAGAGCTGGAGGTAGCAGAATTGCAGATGTTGAGATTTTCACTGGGAGTGACCAGGATGGACAGGATTAGAAATGAGTACATCAGAGGGACAGAGGGATGTTGAAGATGGAGCTGCCGGAAAGGAGGAAAAGCGGAAGACCACAGAAGGTTCACTGCTGTAGTGAAGGAGGACATGCAGCTGGTTGGCATGACAGAAGATGCAAGGGATAGGGTGACATGGAGGAAGATGATCTGCTAATTTCCTTTCCTCATCCTAGTCCTTGTTTTATGTCTAGTAGTCTAGTGTTACCAGAGTCAAATTCCATGCATGTGTTGACACACTTTGCTATTCTATCTGATTCTGAAATAAAGCAGGTTTTCATTTATTCATTTAATTTTTGTTTTCACTGCCAAGGCTGCTGGCTTATCAGCGTGCTTGAGCAGCTATTGGACCTAAGTTAAAATTAAACTAAAAATGGCCCATTTTTGTTTATTTTTACTAGTTCTTTTAAAGCTGTTAGGCTATATTTTTTATGTATTATTAAAGTGCAGTATGCTATATTTTGATTAAGTTGCACAAACACAGGCAGGATCAAAGTGGCCTGCATAGCTCTACTCTGTTTAAAAGTAGACCTATACATGCCAGCAGTCTTTTTTGTTGATAATTAAGCTGCTTAGATGCATTTGGTCACAGTTGTTTGATGTTGATAACTCGAGTACTCTATAAGAAAAAACAAAGTAGGCTGGGGTGCAGGGGGCACTCCTGAAGACATTCAGTGACTCTGGTGGCATCAGCCATCTTCTATGGTGTGGTTTGCTGGGGCAGTGGCAGCTCAACTGCAGACGGGAAGAGACTGAATAAACTGGAGTAGAAAGTTAGTTCTGTGCTGGGATGCTCACTCGATGGTGTGGAGGTGGTGAATGAAAAGAGAATGATGGCTAAACTATCATCTCTGATGGAAAATGCTTCCCACCCCTTGCATGTCAGTAACATCACTGGCAGCTCCACCAGTGACAGACCGCTTCACCTGTAGTGTCTGGAAGAGCGATACCACAAGTCCTTCCTTCTTACTGCAACTGTACAACCAGCACTGCTCTCAGTAGACCTCATGTAATCAAACGCAAACAGTATGTCACTGTAGAAAAACGATGCACTTTCTGTAAATAACAAATTTGACTTATGCGTAAATAACGTAAGAAACATTGACATCACCGTACTTCTGTTTTTCTTACTTGTAATATAAATCAATTTTATTTTCTGTTATTCTAAAATTATTGTCATTATTACTGTCCTCTCTTTGGTGTGTTTTTTTTTATACTGGTGGGCTGCTGTCACTTTGTCTTGCTGCTGTAACATTTGAAATTTCTGCACTGTGGGCCTATTAAAGGATTATCTTATCTTATACCCACAGGTGGGATATGGAAAGCAGTGGAGGCCTGTACAGAGATGGGTGGCAACAGTTTTGCCCTGTTTCTGGGCTCCCAGCGGTCATGGAAGAGGCCAGCATTAGACCATACAGCTGCAGAAAAGTTTCAGCAGCAGTGTTCCCAACAGGGGTTTGACCCAGCTCATATCTTGCCTCATGGGTCCTACCTGATGAACTGTGGATCACCTAAAGAGGGTTTGTCAGACAGTGATGGATGTCTGCCGCACATTCTTATGAGGTGAATTATTTTCTCAGAATCACTCTCTGTTTTGGTCTGACTAAGCTCTCTGCTTTGTGTACTATGTTGCAAACAGATGTGTTTGAAAAGAGCCAGGCCCTGCTGGTGGATGAGCTCAGCCGCTGCAGCCTCCTGGGTCTCAGCCTCTATAACTTCCACCCCGGCTCCTCCCTGGGCACCATCACCACAGAGCAATGTGTAGACAAGATCGCAGGAGCCATTAACTATGCTCACCAGCAAACGCATTCTGTAGTTACAGGTACAGAGGACTTGCAAAATAACTAAAACAATCAGTATTGCATAGCTGCCATAAATGCTCTTTTTGATGAAACCCATATGTGGAGATTGAGACTGTCAGAGATCTTACTAAAACTCAGACTGTAAAAGATGGACATAGCTTTCCAGTCTGAAAAGATAATCCACCACAGTCTTTCTAACAGTCAACAGGGGGTGACTCCTGGTTGTATGGAAATCTATGGAAGAATGACCCTTTGGCAACCTTGAGCTCTGCTTTCAGCAAGCACTTTCCGAATGACTTTATGGCCTCAGCTGCTAGTTTAAAGTCTTTTTGGATAAAATATGATGTTTGTTTTGTTAATTATGTACCCCATTAGAGTTAAAAAAGGATGCTAAAGCAGGGTATGCTTTAATGCAGCCCTCCTTTGTGATTGACAAGTAGCTAACACATTAACTTGCAGTGTCCTCTGTTTCTGAGTAAGAGCTCCTTGCTCATGAGTTTTACTTCAGTTCAGCAAGATATTGACAACAAAAACATTCAGCCTGAATAATTAATGACATAATAGTGGCTGCATCTAACTTTTATATACCATGTACGCTAGAACTCTTAGTGTGTTTGGTTCTAAATCACCTGCTGGCAAGCAGAGGGATTACTATAACTCATCAATGCAATGGTCACCAACTACTCTGGCATATCAAACCAATTAGCAGTGCATGGCAGTTTTACTGAATGTCTTTTTCCCCCCATTTTTAATCAATGAGATTCCAAGCCAAATGGTAACTTAAAGGAGACAAACAATGTAGCGTGGAGAGAGTGTCAGACTAGTGTTTCTGTTAGTGGGCTTAATCCCTTTACATGTAGCTATTACATTTTGATGCTTTTTCAGGATGAATAATGTTGACAAAGTATGTCATACAAAACCATTTTACCCTCAGAGGGACATTTTTATGTTAATACAAACATCAGTACAATTCATTGCAGCTCACATCAGGGAAGTTTCTGGTTCAAGCCTCCTGATTGGCTGGACCTGTCTGGGTGGAGATTGTATGTACTACCCTGCACGTGTTCTCTCTTGGTACTCTGCCTTTCTCCCACTGTGCAAGTACATGCTTGTCATGCTAAATTGGCCTTAGGTGTGTCTGTGTATGTTGTCGGGAGTGTACTCTGCCTCTTGTCCTGTGAAAGCTGGGTAGGCTCAAGCTTCCCTGTAAACTGAAGTTGGATAAGCTTTAAAAATGGATGGGCTGTAGGCTTCACACCAATGTTGCATTACTTTTCTGATTCTCTCACTACTGTCTTTTTGACTTGCATTCCCAAGGGAAATACTGGTATGAAGAGAATACTCTGGAGTGAAATGCAAAAACCAGATACAACAGCAAACACTGCTTTCAGACTGTTTTTGACTAGATAACAGAAATATTATGGTTGTATAGTTGTGTTGAATTGATGGTATATTTTTTTCTCGGACTTCCCTGTGGACAGTGTTGGAGAACATGAGTGGCCAAGGCAGTACAGTGGGCGGCAAGTTTTGTGAGCTGAAGAGCATCATAGACAAAGTGAGAGACCAAACCCGAGTAGGAGTATGTCTGGATACCTGTCATGCCTTTGCAGCAGGTGAGTGAAACCTGATTGTAGCCCATGGTATTAACCGTAATTTGATTTCTACAGGGCTGTGATACTATAAAATATTAAAACTCCCATAAGAATGATGGAGTTTGTTTGCTGAATTGTTATTTAATGTTTTGTCTTGGGAGGATATGACCTTGCTGCCGGGGGAGGGGTGAAGAATATGCTGAATGAGTTTGACCAAGAAGTGGGGCTCAGTTACCTCAAAGCCATTCATCTCAATGACTCCAAAGGTACAGCCAAGGCTTAAACACAGAAATAGCTCAGAGGTGTTTGTGAGGTGACTTGTTCGTGTCATTTTAGGGACTCTGTCTTCAGTAATTTTAATTTTGTTGTAGACTTTTCATTATAAGTCTTGCTGTCTTTCTTGATCTTTCTGTGTAAATTTCAGGTAAACTTGGTTGTAATCTAGATCGGCATGAGGATATTGGTAAAGGTCACATTGGAATCTCTGCATTTCGAGACATTGTCAATGAGCCCAGACTGGACAACGTCCCTCTGATCCTGGAGACACCTGGACGGTGAGAACAGCAGAAAGAGTAGCTTTTTCGTTTAAAAATGTTATTTGGTCAAAATATGGCAAAACAGCATATTTATTGGTTTACGAAATGGGATACAATCATTTATGGATGCTGTTATGAGCCAATCAATAGTCTAATTTTTACATTTTAACTTGACTGTTATGTTCCTTCCCCACAGGCCTGGATTTGAATATGCTGAGCAGATTGAACTTCTTTATTCCCTGTGTGAGGAAAAGTGAAAAAAGCATGCTTATTGTTGCACTAGCATTGCTGAACTGTGTACATCTACATTAAGCTGTCAGGATATATTGTTTTTGTTTCATACCAAAGTAGATTTTTTTTTTTTTTTAAATCTACTTTTATCTGTTATCCTTCAACACACAGGTTGTTTGTTCACCACATATGCTGTTTTACCAAAATATATGCTTTGTCTTTGAATATGAGTTTAATAAAAGCTGGAAGTTTGTATATGCTGTGGGGAGTCACCTTGTTTACAGTGAACCATTAGGGGGCAGCAGGAACACACAAATGCAGCACAAACCTAATGCACTTTTGGTTTCACAGTATGCAAATAGAAATACATTTGAGGAAAGATTCTTTTTTTTTTTTTTTTATGGTGCATTTTAAACTTCTGACCAAAAAAGTTTAGTAATGCCCATATAATTAAATAACCACAAAAACTGAATTAAATGGAAGGAATACAAATATCTAGGATAGACTAGTCAAGGGAATTTTTTTTTCTTCCCACCATGGCCAAGTGCTTGCTTATAGGGGATCATCGGATTGTTGGGGTTTTCCCCTTAACACTGTTATCTTTACACTACAGTGTGAAGCGCCTCGAGGCAACTTTTGTTGTGAATTGGCACTATATGAATAAAATTGAACTGGTGTCCATTCTGGTCAGTCCCATTTTCATTGGGACTGACCAGAATGGGTAGGATTAGGAATGAGGACAGCTCAGGTTGAGCAGTGTGGAGGCAAAGTCAGAGACAAGGTTAAGATGTTTTGGACATGTGCAGAGGAGGAATAGTTGATATACTGGACAAAGGCTGCTGAAGATGAAACTGCCATGCAGGAGGAAAAAAGATTCATGGATGTCGTGAAAGGGAATGTGCAGATTGGCGTGACAGAAGAGGATTAAAGGAATGGGTTGAGATGGAGTCAGACGATCTGCTGTGGGGACCCCTAACAGGAGCAGCCAAAAGAAGTTTCCTCATCATTTACATCACTTTAATTGCAGAGCACAGCTGAAGGCTTGAAGGCTTGTGCACATGGTTGTAAAATAATAAATCAATACTGTAGTGAGCAAATATATTCATTTTACTTTATATCTTTAAAAAAATCTGTTTATGAAATAAAGGATTCAAGTTGAATGTTGGGTCAAAATAAAGGTCAGCATGATAGAATCACCAAGCATGTTTATTTCCCCGACAAAGCACCCTGTTCATTCAGTTTGAATTCATTGATATTTTTCCCCTCGTAATCCATGCTCTGCTTGCGGTGGCTCTTTGCACCACCAGTGGGACCTTGTCCACTGTTTGATAGCTATAGAGAGCTTTTCCAGTCCAGGACTTCTGTGCAACATTTATAGACTGCCAAATGAGAACAATTTTTGAGGTAGGGTCAATGGACTCAATATATTCCAACAAAGGAATAAAAACATATTTGAGAAATGTACATCGCTGCATATGTAATTTGGCAGAGGTTTTACATCAGTTGCCCTTCCTGAAACAACCCTCCATGGTGAGAGGGGCTTGTGTTCCCACCTGGAATCAAATCAGGGAACTTTTGCTTGTAAGGCAAATGTGCAAACCACTATACTATGAGGACACTATGCTTACATCATTGCATATATGATATGAAATAATCTGTTCTAATGCCCATATTGCCACCTGGTTAATAAGGGATAAATAAATGCATCTACTTGACAATTGTCACATAAGTTTCAGGATCTAAAAAGACCCCCTACAGTACATAGCTCACACTCCTCTGCTGTGAACCCCCATGAGCCTTCTCTGAGCTGCTCCAGCTGTCAAAGACCAACACTTTGGAGCAACTGTTGAACCATGGGAGGCCATTAATTAATTTCTCACACCTGCTTTAACACCCTGTCTCACACACACACACACACACACACACACACACACACGGGAGAGCTTATATTTGCAAGAATTGAATTCAATTTGCACAAAAATTGTAAGTCACTACTTAATGTGACATTTAGTTTTCCCTTGCCTGCCTGGGCTCAATACAGGCACTCAAGCTTCTGCCTTTACAGGACTAAAATATCAATGACTGTAATACATTTATGACTTGTTTGCATGAATACACTCATCCTCAAAATGTGTATGTGTTATCTGTGTGTGCCTCTACCTGGTATTCCTATTGGTCCTGAACTGCCTTTGTCTCCATAGGGCCCCATACTGCCTTGCTCTCCAGGCTTACCGGTGTCTCCTTTGTCACCTGAGAAATAACAGTAACATTAAAATTACACTTGCTTAATGAAGAAAGCATGTATAAAAAATATGTAACATAATTTAAATCAAACTTAAGGTCAGGTAAATCACCAGGTTTTCCAGGTGATCCAGGCTCGCCATCTTTCCCAGCTGTTCCATTCTCTCCTTTTACTCCTTGGTAGCCCCTCTCCCCAGTGGCCCCAGGGTCACCTTAAAGGAAAATAGTGTTTCTTGAACTATAGGCCAATATAATGAATCAAGTTTGCTTGCTGCAAATATCAAAAAAGGCCATTATGTTGTTTTATACCTGTATCTCCTTTGGCTCCCTTCTCCCCCTTCATATGCCCCATTTCAAAGTCAGATAAGTTCCCAGCAGGTCCCTGAAGACCTGGCTCTCCTCTTTCACCTTTTACTCCAGGTTCTCCAGATTCCCCTCTTGCTCCAGTAATTCCAGGATCACCTGAAAGGAATGTTAGGAAAAAGAGTTTTTAATTGCTGAAAGTTTACATTGTGACACCAGTAAGAGAAAAAGTTTTTACATTTGGCGTTCCTCACCTCTCAGACCAGGAGATCCAGGTGTACCTGGAGGCCCAGGAAATCCTGGTACTCCTGGTGTTCCCATCACGCCCATCTCACCTTTAAGACCTAAAGATTGAAAGGGATAAAATACTTTTAAAAAAGCTCAAATCTTATAATTGCATCAGGACATTATGGTGTATCCCAATCAGATTTTTTTAATGACATATACTGTATGAACAAAAGTATTGGGCCTCTTAATCACTTATGTCAAGTATTTCACTCAGTCTAATTACCACGGGTGTATTATATCAAGTACGCAGGCCTACAGTCTCTCTTTACAAACATTTCTGAAAGAATGGGTAATTCTAAAAAGCTCACTGAATTCTTGCATGATTCTGTAATAGGATGTCATCACTGCAACGAAAAGTTCATGAAATTTCTCTTCCCTCCTAGATATTCCACCATCAACTGTATGTAGTGTTGTTGCAAAGTGGAAGTTTTTAGGAACCATAGCAACTCAGTCACAAAGTAGCAGACCATGTGAAGTTATAGAGCAGGGTCGTCGAGTGCTGAGGTGCACAGAGTGCCTCACTCAATAACTGCATAACGCTAAACCTCCTTTAGCTTTATGAGAGCCTTACATCACCCTGGGGCAGTGGAAATGTGGTCTGTGGAGTGACAAATCACTTTTCTCTATCCAGCAGTCTGGATGGATGAGTCCAGGAGAAAGTTACCTGCCTGACTATACTGTGCCATCTGTAAAGTTTTGTGGCAGCCAGATAATGCTATGGGCTTATTTTTCCTGGTTTGGCCTGAGCCGCTTAGTTACAGTGAAGGGAAATTTTACCGTTTCAACTTACAAAGACATTTTTGGACGATTCTGTTCCCAACTTTGTGAGAAGAGTTTGGGGAATGCCATTTTATCTTCTAGCATGACTGTGCCCCAGTGTACAAAGCAAGGTCCATAAAGGTTGGATGGGTTTGCTGTGAAAGAACTTAGCTGGCACCCACAGAGCCCTTACCTAAACCTCATTGAATACCTTTGGGAAGAACTAGAAGGGAGCTTGTCAGCCACACCCTCTCTTCCAACATCAGTGTCTGACTTCACAAAACTCTTCTGCATGAATGGGAAAAAATTCCCACAGACAAACTCCAAAATCTTGTTGAAAGCATTCCCAGAAGAGTGGAAGCTGTTATAGATGCAAAGGAGGACCAACTCTATATTAATACATATGGATTTAGAATAAGATGTCATAAAGCTCTTTTAGGTGTAATTTATAAATAGTGCAATACTTTTGCCCATATAGTGTAAATTTGATGTGATCACTGCTGTTTTGACAAAGCCTATTCTCATTAACTTATTGAGTCCAAGCACATCTACAGTTGAAACCAGAAGTTTACATACACTGTGTAAAAAGACACATTAACATTTTTTTCCTCAATGTCTGAAATTAAATTAGACTAAACGTCTCCTGTTTTAGGTCAGTTGGGATTGCCAAAATTATTTCTATTTGCTATATGCTGCAATAATTCAATTCAATTCAATTCAATTTTATTTATATATCGCCAATTCACAACAAAAGTCGCCTCAAGGCGCTTCACACTGTAGGGTAAAGATAAAACAGTGTTAAAAGGAAAAGCCGAACAATCCGATGATCCCCTATGAGCAAGCACGGTGGGAAGGAAAAACTCCCTTTTAACAGGAAGAAACCTCCGACAGAACCAGGCTCAGGGAGGGGCAGCCATCTGCCTCGACAGGTTGGGGGTGAGGGAACAGAGAAGACAGAAAGGAGAGCAGAGAGAGGCACAGGCTATGGG
>VUQH01085936.1:0-25023 GCA_015106775.1 Etroplus canarensis | reverse complement strand
CTTGTCATCAAATAACGAAAAGGCAAAAGGAGAAAGACTATGTAGAATCATTAAGTATGGAGGATAGAAAGAGATACAATGAGAAAATCGGCGTAATAGGTGTGGATCCATACTCGTTAGCAAAGGAAAAGCTGAACCATGAAGTTTCAGCATTGGCACCAGTTTAGTACTATGACGTGTACTATTATCTTGTGTTGACACGCAGCTTTTATACCAGTGAGCAATTCCAGGCCTACAAGTCACTGGAGGCGTACAATCAGTTTGTTAATGGTTGGGTTGGCGATGTTTCCTCAAGTGTCCTGAATGCACAGCTGCCTACCTTGCCTATAGCAATGGCTGCCACTTGTATGTTGTGACATCATGTGGGAACTATGTATACCCCTGCCTCCCTCTCTTCTTGGTTGCGTTGTCAATGTTAGTTCCCTACCTCTGTGTGTATTCCTGCTAGCTGTGGATTTCATGCCTGGTATTCAAGCTTTTGGACTTTGTTTATTTAAGGATCTATTTGGCTAAATAAAGCCTCTTCAAGTTTTCCTTGTCTTGCCTCCTGGAGTCCTCCGTTTGGGTCAGCACTCTCCACATGCACAGATGCATGACAGTTTCCTATATTAAAAAAAATACATTAAGTCTACTTTTAGATTTAATGTTGTTTTAGCTGCATCCCATTCCTCCTCACCCAGAAATATTTACACAGTATCCAACATGATATGCAAACTATGACAAGAATGTTCCATTAGTATGACACAATTACTGCAATAATGTATGTAAATGTGGGGGAGTGTGGGGGACTGGCGAACAACCTGATACTCACCTTAATGTTAACAGATTCAGTGCAATAAAGAAAGGCAGTGAATAGAGTTCAGTTTTGACTTGCACTGATGACAAACTAATTATAAAATAATGTTTTTGGTAAGAACTTGGGCAACAAACTAATATCTAACTATCTTCAGTTTTGCTAAAGAGGAAAATTTGAGCAGTTTAATCAGTCAAACAATCAGTCTGTCTTTATATAGCATTTTTGAGCAATGTGCCTCTCAGAGCAATAAAAGGACAAAACCTGAAACAAATATAAATATTTTAGGAAAAAAAATTAAATCTAAAATAAAATTAATAGTACCTCTTTAACCAATTTACAGATAGCAATAAAATAGTAATAAAGTCAGCAAAGTAAAAAAGCAAATGGGGAAAAGGTTTTAAAACATGTAAAAGACAAATCAAATAAAACAAGTAGTTTCAGTGAGTTGCGTATAAGCTGTCTCAAAAAGGTAAGTTTTAAGCCTGGTCTTAAAAACAGAGAGGCTGTCAGTACTTTCAACCGAGACTGGAAGCTGGGTCAACAGGAGAGGAGCCAGAAAACTAAAAGCTCTGCCCCGCAGTCTTGACCTAGAAACTCTAGGAATCACAGGGAAGCCTGCAGTCTGTGAGGGAAGAGCTCTTATTGGGATGTAGGGAAATATAAGATCTTTTAAATAGGATGGAGCAATGCCATTAAGAGCTTTATATGTCATAAGCAGGACTTTAAATGGCATTCTGTATTTAATAGGGAGCCAATGTACAGAGGCCAAGACAGGAAAAATGTGATCTCTCCTGGAGGCACCCATCAATACTCTGGCTGCAGCATTTTGAATCAGCTGAAGGATCTTCAAAGAATAGTTGGGACACCCAGCTAAAATGGCATTTCAATAATCCAGTCTAGATGAGATAATTGCATGGACCAGTTTCTCAGCATATCTAAGGGTCAGGTGGATGATACAAAACGAGTAAAAGATGTTTTAACATCTTCCAACGTGGGTGGAAGAGAAGTGTGAGACAGTCCAATGACTTACAACTGTTACTCAAATTCATATTTAATGGAATACTTGAATGTTCTTGCATTAGCTATGGCAGCCACTGCTCCTTGTCTGCTAGAGCTACGAGTTATTTGAAAATTGGTATGGGTAGGGGGAGTATATTTGATCAGTGTGTATTCCTCTTGATGTAGCCAGGTTTCTAGTAAACAGAATATATCAGTTAGAATCAGAATAATCCACTGATGAAGAGGACGCAGAAAACTTTGTCAAAAAGCATTATGAGGGGAGCAATGATCAGTAATAAGATTATTTACCAGTAGGGATTTGGAAGAAAGAAATCTTATACTTAAGAGTCCGCATTTAATTATCTTTGAGGATGGCTTTAAGTGATTGAGAGTCTGAGTATTAATCTTAATGACATTTTTGGGACAGATAGCAAATTGCTTAGATATTGGGTTTGGGGCATGTCTAATAGAGGTTATAACAGGAATAGGGAAGGTTTCAAGAGTGGGCTGTGAGGGGGCAAGTTTGATTGAACTGTTGGCGACATAGCAAGTGCATAGAGCTGGAACCACAGAGGAGGAGGAGGAGGGTGTGTCTGAACGTTGTTTGCTGAAAACAGTGAGTCATATGGGCTGGTCAGCACAGTGTATTGCAAATTAGCAATGCACTTAATGTGTTCTGATATGTGCTCAATATCAACTATATGATTGAGGAGATGTACGTAACTCGGTGTCAGAAATCTGCTTAAGGCTGGGAAAAATTTGAGAAAAAAGTCAGTTTGTTGAAGAAAACCTGCCATGATGAAGTTTAAGTTAATGTGAACACAACCCCAGACTTTCCTCATTTTAGAGTTCAAATTTGAGTGTTCACTAAACCCACTTTCTGAAGCAGTGTCGTCCAGACTCAAATTGAGATCTGACTGGTCTGGCATTAGAGTCTGCATTTTATGGAGAAACAAATATCTGAGTTGAGCTAATTGATACTATCTGAAACTGTATATTTAAAATTTTAGTACCACCATTTCTGCTTTCAAATGACTACTTATTGGAATGGCTTTGACCATCCCTGATGTTTTCATCTTGTCTTTATCTATGGCATTTTTATTACAGATACGGTTTTTAGTCATATCATCTTCAGAAATCTTTCAGTAGGGGGAGAACGTCCAAGCCGTCACAGTGAACAAAGAGTTAACTTTTCCCCGACTGAATCATTTCCTGCTCTGGTTTCCTGGGTATTCTGACTCTCTCTCTTTCACTTTCCTGCTGTTAAAGGGGTTGGACTAGCTCTTACAAGTAGATTTTGTCTTGTGGCTAGCATCTCACTGTGTCTCCGCACTCTGACCTGTAGAGGACCAGTCAAAGGACTCCCACATTTCTTGCTGTATAGTTGTGGATTTCTCTTGTTCGGCCACTTCATCACATTCAAGGTTTATTTTCTTTCTTTCTGCTTGAAAAACAAGGAACAGCCCCATCAATGTTCAGTTCTTTACATTCCCTTTGGTCTTCTCTGACAAAGACAGTCATTGTCCCTCTGTTATTTTGTCCCTTGTTAGGATTCTGTCTTTTTTTTGTTCCCTGCTTTTTTCCTAAATTCTTCGCTCTTTGTTTCCTTTTTGTTCATCTGTATGACTTATTTTTAAATGTGTTAGATTTGTTTGATGCAACAAGGCTGAATTAGTAATGTCTCCTGGATACCATTTGCGTAATTTGTTTTTTCATCTCTTATAGTCCTTGTTTTTTGAGGACAGGGAAGCTTAGATACAAACGCTCAGACTGTTATGTGCATTTTACAAGTTGATTACGTATTGTTCTTAGATCCTCTTTTTCCAGCGTATCAGTCCTCTTTCAGAATTCAGGAAGTTCATGCCAGCAGTAGCATACCTCCTATTGTTCTGTTATGCTGTTATTACTATCGTTTTGCTGCTGCTGATGGCACCAAATAAACAGTGAATAGAGTTGCTCTTGGTGTTTTGGGGAAAGGTAGAAACTGTTATGTGGAAAGAATTCCAGCTGAGAGTTCTGTCTCAGATATCTCCATCTTGAGCCAGCTATTAAAATTTAGCAGCCACAGCAAAACATCTATTTCCTGGAGCAACTTTGAACAGCTGTTCACCTAATCCATCAGTGAAGCCAAGTTCAGATTCAGGCATTTCCTTATTCCATTGCATGGAACTGGGAGCTGTGTGTCATCACAGTGTGTGTTGTTAAATGGAAATACTCTTCTAACTTGTCTGATGCACAATTAATCTATTCTTTTTGATTGTCAAGTCGTTCTTTGGTAAGCATATTATACTTTCAGGTTAATTTTGTTTTTGTTTTTTCTTTCTTGCAGTCTATTGAGCGTGGAGTCTCTCTGCGATCCAGCAACCTGAGTGATCTGAAGAAGCGCTGGGAGCAAGGAGGAAACCGTGATAAGGACAAACCTTCTGTTCCACCTCCAGGCCAGTCCCGCTTTCGCACCAAGCCTCCTGTCTTTACCAGGCCTCCTCCTATCAGTGAGAATTGTCCTCCAGTAAAGAGCCCTGGCCCACTGACAGATCAGGAAGGTCAACATACATCCAGTTGTGTCCAGCAGGCCTCAGCAGCTCCAGAAGGTGAGGACCAAAGAGGAATGGAAAAGGATGAGCTGACGCATGGTAGCGCATCTGAAAAGCTTGAACAGCAGGTTCCAACCAGCCCACGTGCCTCTTATGAAAAACCCGGAGTGCCACTGAACAACCTGAAAATGAAGTTTGAGAAAGGAGAAGACTCCGTGGGAAAGGTAAAAACATTTTGCTGTTGGAAATTCTGTCACTCTATCGGTAATCACTGCAAAAAAATGAGAAAAAAAAACTTTAAAATGCAACAGCAAGCAAATCTACAGCAAAAGATCGTCACCATTTGCAGCTTCTTTTTGTTAATTTAAGAAGCTGTATTATGAAGAGAAGAACTGAGACGTCCTCTTTAAGCACTGATCCTTAGATTTGAGTACACTCTACAAACATTTAAGTACTGCACAAGTTCCAAGCTTGTTTATACCCTCAAACCTGAGATCATATATAGTTTGGACAAGTAATTTGGCTGAGGCGTTGTACCTAGTGCTTTTGGCCAGAACCTAACTGTGACCACAATCAGGTCGGCCCTGTATGACATTATTAAACATGTTCCCCACATGGTGCAAACTCAGTCTTTACATATCAAAATCCAAAGTTGCCTTTGTGACCACAGTTAGTTAGAGGGCCTTGTGTCCCCACCTGGAATTGAACCAAGGACCTTTTGCTTGTAAGGCAAACATGTTAACCAATCTACTAATGAATATATATGTACTTTGAGAGTAGTTTATAAAAGAAAGATAAGAGCTTAATCATATGTTGTTGACTGATAAAACTTTGTGGTCACAGCTTTCCTGCTCATGACCTTTGTGTAAAAGTGGTTATGTCAGGTAAATTCCTGAATTTCCCCAATGGGGATTAATAAAGTACTATTTAATAAAGTACTATCTAATGTGCTTAAGATTTCCAAGATCCTTCATATTTAGATTGTTGTTAAATGTGTTTAAAAATGTGTTGCACATCTTTACTCAGTTTTTTCCAAAGGAGCATTTTCCCCATTTAATTTACTGTTGTTTTTCCCCACCCATCTCTGTCTTTCCCTTTCATTCATTCAGTCCAAAACAGCAAGCACTCCACTCTTCATCTTCTTTAACAGAGGAATGCAGGAACATTCCTGACCTAGGGCCACCTCATTCCTCACAGGATCACATCTGAGGAGCAGTTGTCTTTATCTCAGGTTTTATTAGCTGCACTGTGTATTTTACTCTGTTCCTGGGATTTTCTGAGTCCTGGGAATCACATTTACTTTTTAATATTGTGCAGCTCTGATTACTGCCTTTAATGCAGTCATAGACTAACTTATGCAATTACATCAATTGAACAGAACCCTCCTGTCATGCCAGTTTGATTATGGTTCAGTTTCTCACTTTTGCCATTGTATTTTTAATTCTCTAGCTTTCCAATTGATAGTTTTGTTTTTACACTATTACATTACCACCATGTTACATTTCTAACATTATAAGTCAGACTAGAGGGATTTATAACTGAAAAGGATGGATAACATTATAATCAAGTGCAGTTGGTCAATGCACCTTTTGCCCTTGTCTGGGTGCAGCTTTCAGTATTTTATAGTCCAGTTGGTGTTTGATTTGCACGGCAGGGGAAGATTGTGTCACAAGACTCCACACTCCCAGTGAAGTATCCTGAAAAAATGGCTATTTTAATTGGTCCTAACTCTTATCCATGTATGTACAGGATAACTGCTAAAAGAAACTGTGTGGTTTTCTCATTTGTGATACATAGTCATATTGACACATAAGCCAATGGAGCTCATTCTTTTAGTAAAATACAGTGTAATAGTTTTGGTTCTTTGCCAGCAAGCAAACATGTGTTTGCCTCTTTTCAAACGCATGGTGTTGGCTATCTCTGGAGATACCACTCTGGTTGCTGTCCGATATTGAATGGATGCCTGGAAAACACATTAACTTGATTTTGCTTTCACATTTCTGCTCTAATATCAGTTTTTTGCACTCTTCTACTAGAGGTACATATTTAAAGCTACAATACAGTACAATATCTGCTCAATGCTCAAAAATTGCAACTTTTTTAGTTTTGATCTAGTCCTACAAGTTATGTGACTTTCAACCACTAGCCAATGATGATGTTATAGAGATACAAATAAATAAAATGATTTAGGCTATAGCTAAAGTTAGGGGAAGCTTATTCTTTCAAGTTCTTCCAAGTTCAGAACTAAAGCTTCATAAACTGTTGTTCTGATCCCATCAATTGCTTTGTTCTTCTAGGGTGGCAGGGCAGTACTGCGCAGTACTTCATCAGAGGACATGGACCAACACAGCAGTAAGCAAATATCTTCTCATTTAATGAAATGCAGAAAGATTTTGGTTAATGCAAAACAACCACAGGCAAAGCATTTACTTTCATCCTCTCTTTTGCTTTAGGTCCATCTGTATCTGACAGGGTGCTAGAATCATCATCTCTGAGGGAGAAGCTAGCTAAGTACCAGTCTGCCGTCACTAAACAAGGGCCCACACATTCTGTGAGTTCATGTAATAAATACTGAATTAAAAAGGTTCACAACAAAAAATGGAACCTATTTTTGTTGTTAAATGAAAGTGTTTCAAAAGCCTAAATCAAAGCAATAATTAGAACCAAACATTAATAGAAGTGATTTTTAACTTTCAGCTTGAAATTCTGCACAACCATGTTTTTCTGCCTTGCCTTTATAAATCCTGGTTTTTATCCCTGATCACAATTAGCTCTTTTATGTGTCTGTGGCTTTTAGTCCAAGTCAGAGGTGGCTGCATACCCTCTTTTCAGGAAGGGGTCTTGGAGTGACAGACCTCTTCCTGGGAGTCACAGTTGACTACAGGACAGCTGACACAGAAATAAGATGATGCTGTAGAAAATGACTGGCAAGTGTCTGCTGCTTAATAATGAGCTATGTTTGAGTTACTATTGCATACTCTGTATAAGACAGAAAAATATGATCATGAGAACAGCTCTATTAGATGTTTGGTTGTAGTAAATTATACTATATATGAGTGAGCACACAGGAATGGAGAAGGAGTGCATTGTTATCGAGGTTCAAGAATAAGGGATTGGCTGTGAGCCCCTTCTTCAAGATTCAAAAGCTTTATTGTCATTTCAACCACATATAGCTGACGCAGAACATAGTGAAATGAGATAGCATTTCTCCAGGACCTGGTGCAACATATAAACATATGACAGAAAGGTATCAATACGAAAAACAGAGATAGGACTAAGGGTTTTGTTTTTTTTTCACAGTTTAAAAATTTAAATTTAAAAATAAATAAAGTGCAACGTGTGCAATAGTTGCAAACAACGCAAAGAACACCCTTTTACATCTAAACCAGATGAAAATAGTGCAAAAATCTAACACTGTGCAAAACAGTACGCAAGAAAGGCACAATGAAAAAGACAACACAAGAACAAGACACTAGCACCGAAGTGATGTGCAGTAGGAGCGGTTGAGGTAGTGCAGATTGTGTGTGTGAGAGAGAGAGAGAGAGGGACAGGGTTTATAATGTTATGCAGTTCTGGGTGTGTGGGTGGGGATGAGTGTGAGGGGGTCTTTTGTGTAGTTCAGTCCTGGGTGATTGAGGAGCCTGGTGGCTGCAGTCGCGATGGACAGGTTGATAGATGAGGTCAGGCAGGAGTCTCTGTGGATGACATTGTGGTCTGTAGTGAGAGTAGGGAGCAGGTGGAAGAGAGCCTAGATTAATGGAGGTATGTACTGGAGAGAAGAGGAATGAAAGTCAGTAGAAGCAAGACAGAATACGTGTGTGAACAAGAGTGAGGCAGGTGGGATGTTGAAGATGCAAAGACCATAGATAGTAAAGGTGGATGAGTGTAAATACTTGGGACAACCATCCAAAGCAATGGAAAATTCACAGGAGAGGTGAAGAAGAGAGTGCAGGCAGGGTGGAGTGGGTAGAAATGAGTGTCAGGGTTGCTTTGTGACAGAAGGACAGCAGCAAGAGTGAAAGGGAAGGTTTACAAGCTGGTAGTGAGACCTGCTAAGATGTTTGGTTTGGAGACGGTGGCACTGACAAAAAAACAGAAGATGAAGCTGGCAGTGGCAGAGTTGAACATGCTGAGATTTTTGCTGGGAGTGATCAGGATGGACAGGATTAGAGTAGAGGACTGAGTACATTAGAGGGACAGCTCAGGTTGAGCACTTTAGAGACAAAGTAAGGGAGGCATAGTTGAGATGGTTTGGAGATGTACAGAGGAAGGATATTGGATCTATTGGACAAAGGATTGAGCTGCCAGGCAGGAGGAAAAGAGGAAGACCACAGAGAAGGTTTGTGGATGCAGTGAAGGAGGACATACACAGGGTTGGTGTGACAGAAGAAAATGCAAGAGATATGGTGAAATGGAGGCAGGTGATCAGCTGTGGCAACCCCTAATGGAAGCAGCTGAAAGATGAAGAAAAAGACGAATTGTCAAAATAAATATATGAAGCAAGTTTGAATGAATGAGCTCTGATTAGCTCATTATTCAGTAAGTAAGAGTCAATGTTTGCATTGATGATTTAATTATTCTTTTCACTCATTAAAGCAAATGCACAGTCTGCACTATTCTTTCATTTCTGTGTTCCTACCTATACCAGAAATAGGTGGTGGTTATGTATTAAATCAATGTCTCTCTCTCGCTTTGTTTCCTTCAGGATATGGCCCCACAGGTACCTGCTCCAAAAACATCTGCACCTGTAAATGAGACTACTGTTACTGAATGCAATGGTTAGTCTCAGTGGATAATTGGAAGACATATTTATATTCATTTTATAGTAAAATCTTGTTTGGTTTACCATTCTTAAAAAATGAGCAGCAATAGAGCTCATTTTGTGTTTCGTCTGTTTCAGGGGGCAGCACTGAGCAACCAAAAGTACCCAGGGTAAGTCACCAGAACAGAAGAGATGTATGTACCATTTAAAAAAAACAATTCAACCATTATTCACTAATAAAACTGACTCTATTTTGCTTTTTTAGAAGTTTCACCCACCAGAGAAGGAGACGTGCGTGACTTGTACGAAGACAGTGTACCCACTGGAGAGACTTGTAGCCCATCAGCACGTCTACCACAAAAACTGCTTCCGCTGTATTCATTGCAATACGAAGATTAGGTAAGTCTTCACTCTGCATGCTTGCTTCCACTTTTATTCTATGTCTTATGAATGTATTTTTCATACAGGGACATTTATAATGGAAACAATATTTTGATATCTGTTTCATAGTTTGGGGAATTATGCTTCTCTGCATGGAAAAATCTACTGCAAGCCACATTTCAGCCAGCTGTTCAAAGCCAAAGGCAACTATGATGAAGGCTTTGGCCTTCGGCCTCATAAGGAGTTGTGGGAGCCGCGAGGTGATGAAGATGAAAGTGTGGAAGAGGTGAACCCAAAAGAACCAGAGAAAACCACTATGGTGACACATCCAGCTGAGAGCGTCTCAGACATACAGCCGGTCGCAAGTGTGGAACCATCCCCACAGGCTAAGGTTACAGATCTTACTGTCTTAGTGGAAACTCGCATGCAGACACATGCAAGCACTGATGAGAAACATCAGGCTACAGAAAAGCCAGCTGAGAAACGCAAGCTGAAGATCGACTGGCCTCCTCGGGGTAGTGAGCGCAGCTCTGGGACAGCAGCACTTAGCCCAGTCACAGATGGCGTTACTTCAGGCCGACCTTGGAGAGCCAAGTGGCCTCCAGATGAAGACACAGAGTCATCTTTCCAGAGTGCAGAGCGTGCAGAACTGAAGAACCTCAGGAGGAGCTCTTCTCTTAAGGAGCGCAGTCGACCTTTTACAATTGCAGCTAAGCCCAGCACCACAACCAATCTGGGCCCTCGGGAACCTCGTCGCCCTCTCAAATCTCTGCAGGAATGGAGAGCATCTTTCGAAGAAAAAAAATCATATGAAGAATCAGCCAATGAAAATAAGCCAGAGATCCAGCAGGTGACACAGCAGGAAAAGAAAGAGCAGAAGATGTCTAAAATACCAAGTGAAGAGACAGAAATGTCAAATGAGACCATCTCAAAGAGTCTGCATGGGCAAGAGGAAGAAAGAGACAAACAGGTTAAAAAAGGAAACGCAACAGAAGCCGAGATGGCTGTGGAACAGGGCTCTTTGAAAAGCCACTCCCCTGATACCTCACCTACCCTTTCTCCACCTTTGGAGTCAAAACAGAACCGCACCTCCCAGGATGTAGGCTTCTGGGAAGAGGATAAAGAAGGAAGTGATGCAGATGAGCTGAGTGTAGAGGATATAATCAAGAAGAACCGCTATTATGAGGAGGAGGAGGACTCTGAGTCATAGGAGTACCTTACAATTTTGTTGTCACATCATACACCTTAAAACACTGTTGTTCTTTAATTTCTCAGTTTATGGATCGATCATAAATTTAGCTTTGCCAGATTTTATAGTGATGCAAATGTGTGTATTAGGTGTCTTTGCATACATGCATATTTATATAAAAACTGCCTTATGTTAACTGTTCACAAAATGGACCAAAAATTTCCATACTCATTCTAATTATATACTGTCAAAATATGATATACCTTTTTTATGACTTATAATATTGGAAGGGTAGCATCTGTTAAACTGAATCATTGCATGTCTGTACCTCATCATCTGATGATTATATACATTTTAAGCAGCATGTCATGTGCAGGTGGTGTATCCAAAAACCATTATTTATGTGACACTTAATAGTACTTTTTCACTACCAGTCTGCATTAAGCCAAATAGTTATGTGCCCTTATTTGTCTGCAAAAACAATTTAAATATCAACATTTGTAAGATTTCAGAGAGCGTGTGGATATTACAGTTTTACACATCCGTTTAACTTAGGTAATGAAGAGAAAAAATAGAACAGGCTGAATGAATAGGTTTTAGCAATTTACAAGTCACATCTTCTCTCAGGGATGAAACTTCTCTCCACTGGTGTCAGTACTCATTAATGTCCATGCCTCTGGACATAAGTAACTCATGATTTTTCTACACCAAGTGTCAGAGGTATCGAAATCACCTAATATTCTAAACAAACACATTTATGAGCACTTACACCTCACTAACTTTGCTTTTTTAAAGGCATTATGTTTTTATGTTTAATGTGTCTAAACTCGGTTTTCAAGAGGCTACCTGCTTTGCCTTGATCAGACATCTGAATATGCAGTTACAAGAAACTTCAGATCTTTAGGTATAAATACAGACACGTGAGTTTAACACTATCCTGCTAGTGACTCTAGTTTGCAGGGAATGTGGAAGTACATAGAATTTCTTCTGGTAGCAGTCTTTTCACTGGAAAATCCCTTGGGGCCTTCTGATTTTGTTTTATCCTTTTCAAATGTAATCCCGTTTATACTGTGTGTAACACTTTGTATTTTATATTGATTTATGAGCTTTGTTTGGACAATAATTTTTAATAATTTGTACAATAAACATTGTGCATCACAGTCTGAGTTGTTGTTCAATCATTAACAATATCGAGTTTAAAGAAAATCGACCTTTTTAATCATTTTCTTAGCTCTCTGCCCGTGTGTTCCAACTTTGACCAAGAAGAGATATTTTAGGTATCGTTCAGTGACAAACTGTACACATACATAAAGGACCTTTACTTGACTTCACTTATCCAAAAGACTTGTAAGCACAGACCGTCAGCTTTCGTGTCCAAGCAGCTTTTTTCATTATCTCATTGTCCTTGATTTTATTCAATTCCAGACTAGCTATAATACATTACCGTTCTTAATTCATTTTGCAGTGAGTACTATTCATACTGGCAAGGTCAATGTTTTTCACTTGAGAAGAGACAATCCATGATTTGTAATAAGCTCACTATTTGATAATAAATATTACCTTTGTCCCATCATTTGGTTTAATTGATTTTCTAAATTTTCTCCCCTTAGTCACTCTGTTCTGAGGATACCCCAAATCAAATTGAAGATTTAATTTGGCAGATTTGACACTGGATGCTCTGCCTGACGCAGCACTCCCATTTATCTGGGCTTGGGACTGGTATTGTGTGCACTGGATTGTGACCCCCAAGGCTTGTGTTTCCTATCAACTGTCAAATGGGGACCTTTCATATTTGAAGTAAATGTGTAAACCAATACACTACAGAGGACACCAGAGGAATAGCATGCAATACTTAATGTTATTCTACAGTACAGTTCTAATGTAGATGACTAGATATTGTAATAGTGGTCAGAAAGATGCTGACAGAATGTCTGACATTTGTAAGCCCTAATGCAGTAAATCATGTTTCTTAAGACGATCACCTTTTTTAAAAAAAGTAATGCTGAATAGACTTGTTCTATAAAAATAAGATTTAAAATTGAGTAAAACATTTTACCTTACTCAAACTCTGGAAAGTGGAAATTTCATTGTATACAATATATGGGTTGATTTGCATTTTGCTAGCATTAAAAAACAAAAGATAATCTGACTTAGTTTTAAAGTCACCACACAGCATGTTTATTCAAATTGAACCTGATGGGAAGACACAAGAGGCAAAAGTGGAGTCAGTAGTGGAATGAATTTAAATATTCTTTTATTAACATTTTTGGCATATTTATCCGATTGCTTTAAGTGTAAAGAGACAGCCCAAGATTAAAGAAGAACATTTATATAAAAGGATCTAAAGGCAGAATCAGCTTGTTGCATATAAGCAACAGCAGCAGATGACCATTATTAGCTCCTGTGAAATATGGTTGCCAAAATGGTTTACAGTACAGGCAGATGTGACAGTATACAAGCATTTTGTCAGCACACAAATAGCAGCAACTGAGCATCACACTGTTTATACTTGCTGACCAAAAAAACAAACATTTGGAGTGCAACATGGATCCAGTTTAAGTGTTTCTGCCTAAAATCAACATCCATGTGAATCACTTTTAACACCTACATGGATTCTGTTTTGTATATTTTTTTAAGGTTCCAGACTGGATCTGTCACAGAGGCACTTTTCTCATTAAGTGGGGTGTTTTATTTTTTTTTTGGCTTAGACATCTGAAGTTTGATGTATAAAGTTAATCAATATTCTACTATAAAGTATACAGACTACATTGATGAAGGGTGCAACTGTAGCTGATTAAAAAAACATTAATATATATCGCTGGAGATAAAAGTTAAAACTTTTTAAATGGTTGAGTTGTCAGCTATTTAAAGCCTATTGTCATATTTTTATTGCAAAACAATGCACAGACATGTGTAAGAAGCTTTATATCAACTGCTACTGTATATGAAGCAGTGTCATCTAAAAAGAACAGTCTTCACTAATCATCTACAACTTTACCTCTGGAGACCCTACGTCATCATGTGGGGACGTACATTTGGTTTTTCTGCACCTTATAGTTCTTTCTGCTTAACACAGAGCTGTTGCATCCTATGAATCCCAGAAAAGAGGTTAGGCTTCAAGAAGTTAAGAATTTTATACAAAAACTGATAAAGGACCTCAAATTTAAAATAGGATAGGGTGGAAAATAATAACCAAGAGAAAATAATAAAACAATATAAAAACACAGAACTGTTTGACCGAATCAAAACACAGCAAAATCCCTAAATGACCTCACTGTAGAAAAGAGACAACACACTCAATTTTGATTTTCAAATATACCTGAGAGTACAAATTAATATTACAGTATGGCTTCACGTTCAACATTCAGATCTTCAGTCAAACGTTCAAATGTTAGCTACTAGGAAATTCACTTTTATGCAAAGTTTAGTCCTTAATTCTTTCCCTGACAGAGTTTAAAACTGAGAGTTGATTCTCAGTTTTCCTTTAGAGACATTTTGTATGCATTTCCAGAATACTTGATGATAATCCATAGAAAATATATTCAATCTGACATTTTCTGAATACAGAAGAAGGTTCCACTGAGTTTGGCATTTTTATTCATTAATATAAATATAGACATCTGTAATTTCCTTGGTTGGAGGTTGGGTAAGGCAAACTGTCGGATACATGCTCACCAAATATTAAAACGAAAATGCATCAAGGCAACTGAATAAACAAGACAAACACATCTCACACAGTCACCTGGGTAATTGTTGGTCTGAACCTGTTTGGGATTCTTCCTCTGACATGGTTTTGATTTTAATCACAGTAGATTAAAAAAGGCAACAGCTATTCAGAGCACTAAGGTGCATTTCTGCTCTTTTAAACAGCTTATCCCAATATAGCAAATAAAGGCCATAAAGTGGTTTTGATTTCATTTGAACAAATTGTTATTATACTTAATTATCTTGTAGCTGTTTTCACAATATATGCTGGATTAACTCTGTGGAATGATTTCATGTCAGAACAAGCACCCACACTTGCAGAGAACCGCAGCAATAAATTAGATAGTTTTCCTGTCAACTCACTGATCATTCAGTGCACAGCTGTTTTTTGGAAGACTTTCTGGGGATGTGTTTTCCAAACTATCACTCTCACCACTGAGTGTCAGTAATTCACCGTAAATAGGAAGCAGCAGCAGAGCTCTGAAAATGAGTTCAGAATGGCTGCAGGCTATGAAGCTGGCATTTGCAGATGTGCATTATTGCTGATAACTAATAGGCTCCATTCGTTACCTCGTGCGATATCTGAACTTTTACATTCATTATTCTGTTGAGCCCCTTTTTGACATTTTGTATAATTTTTTTACCTTTACAGCATAATTAAATTGTCAAAACAGTATGTTACCCCCCAAAAAACCTCAGATTGGTTTAACAATTTCTTTAGAAACATAGAAACAATATATTTATATTGTTTCAACATTGTAATATAATTTCAAAATAAAGCATATGTAATAATAACGTGTATTATTAATAAAACTTTTTGCCAGCGTGTTTGGTTATTCTTACAGCACAAAGGAGCAATATTCAGTTGTTTTTCAGGTAATGTTCTGGAGTTTCAAGGTGTCATTTACTGTTTGATCTTCAAAATGCACCAAAGCTCTGTCATTTGTCATTGCTCTGATCTCACCAGCTCTCATTTTCTCTGCCCTGCTCAGCCACTGAGGGGGTGCAGGTCCACTCTGACCTTCTCCCCAGTGCTCATCATACCAATGGTAGGGTAGAAGCCTCCTACAGGTAAGGCCACTTCCCTGCGGCCCACCACCTTTCCATTTCGAGTAAAGAACACCTGAACAAACAAAAGAGGGAGGCAAAAAGATATTACAAATATTTGCTGGAAAGATTACAGTTAAATTCTTTAAATTCCCATACTGTGACAGGAGCTCACCATGACCTTTCTCCCCTCTAAATCTTCTCCCTCATCCTCTTCCTCATCTTCATTGTTTGCGTACAAGTCATTCTGAACCTCACCAGGCTTAGGAACCTCATCGAAGTCCCAGTCATCCATGTCATCTAAAATGACCCAGTAAAAATGTAAGGTTAGAGGCTGTATATCTGGAGCAATGACTGTAGAAAACAGAGACAACCTAACATCCCCTGTGAAACCAAAACGTCTCTATCGCCCCCTGCTGTCTGGCTGCAGTATAGGTCCTGCACCCTCCATGTTAGTGGATGGAAAGAAGTAAATGAATAAATTCTCCTCAAATAAATTTTTCCCAAAGACGGTTTGGCCATTTTAAGTTGTTCTTATCATCCTGATTTGGGACCAATAGGTCACCTTTCTCAAAAGTTTGTACTGAATTACTATATTTGTACCTTTTGGCTGCTCTCTTGTATTCTCCACCAAGGGATCGCCACAGCGGCTTTATCCACATTAGTAATTTGGCACAGGTTTTATGCTGGATGCCCTTCCTGATGCAACCCTCCATGATGAGAGGGGCTTGTGTCCCCACCTGGGATCAAATCAGGGACCTTTCGCTTGTAAGGCAAATGCGCAAACCATTAAGCTACTGGGGACACTACTGTTCTAAGTCACGTCCAAGAGGGTTTAAGGGTCAGAGTTGGATATGGCAACTCCACCCCAAATCACTACTGTGCAAACTCTGGCTTCAAAATTGCAAGATGCAATCTCCCATAAAGAGGAAATTTTGGCTTCACATTTGTAAAATTGGAGGAAGTGGAACCATGTCGTCCTTTTTTCTACATCGATTGATGTTGCAGCATAGCACTTTGAAAAACATGAAAACAAGGCAAACATGTTCACCTCCACCATCAAGATTGAAGTCACGTGGAAACATGATGCCACAGCCCATAATGTCCCCTTCAAGGCAGCGTGGACCAAATGGGTCTCCGACCCCACTGCCGTGGAACAACTTCCCATCATCTAGAAAAAACAAGGAAGCTGATTAGAGCTTTTCCACATTCACTAGAGAGTTTTATACAATAAAGACACAAATGGAGATATCAAGATACAAAACAACATCTCTCATTTGCAAAGATTCACTAGGCAACCATGAAAGGAATATCTATCCACTCATTCATTTTCTGAGGAACTGATTCTGGACAAACATATTCCAACTCCAACAAGCAATTAAAAGTTCCAGTTCACCTGATCTGCAGGATTTAGAGTGTGGGAGGAAATCAGAGCAACCAGAGGAAACATATTACATTAAAGCAGTCTGCTGTCAACTTTGTTCAACAAAGGATTGGCTGTTTCCAAAAAGAGCTACACAGAAATCAATCAGCATCTTTGAAATACTACATCAATACTATTTAACTAGCTGATCAGAAATAAACTATTAACTCTTCAGTCCTTTCTACCATTGCAAGTGACAGAGGTACTGTAACATTCATTTCACTGGAGTACGAATGTTTACAGACAGACACACAGTGACTCACACCGTGACTCACCTGCATGATAAGCTATGGAGCCTCTGCTCCAACCTGGATGTCTGTTTTTCGGGTAGTCCTGAAAAATTAAATGAGAAATTAGCTCACGATGATGGAACAAATTACGGCAAGCTTATCGTTTTATTTTATGTAGTTATTTTTATCATGATTTTTTTACAATTAAGTAGACCTCTTAAAAGATATTTGGGTGCCTAGAGATATCTTTTAAGGACATGGTTTGTCAATCAAACAGTATCATTAAGTATTAGGTAAGTATTATTATTCACAGTTATTCTACACTGTGAGGGATTCTTTTACTGGTAATAAAACTAGTCTGAGATTGACTTCACAGGGAAGAGTTTAGCCATATTTTTGGTGGTTCAAGTATCCATATAAAGTCCTCTAAGCAGAGCACTGAAGTGATTTATGGGCACAGTGACAGGTATAAATTACAGGGGAAAAGTATGAATATCACAGATAAGTCAAAAACAGACTGTAAGACTTTTCCTTGACGCAACAAAAAAGAAAAAGAATGCAGTATAAACAATTGTCCCTTTAGCCAACAAAAGCTACTATTGAGCAACTAGTAACTGATAAGCAATTGTTACCCTCAGAAATAGAGCTAGAGTGAGAGACACAAAGAGACAGACCTTTGTTTTGATTTTTGTAGCAAAAGGTAATACTTCCCATCAGCAGACTGATGCATCTTGCATCACAGGAGATGATGGGGGATGGATCTAAACCTCAGGAATGACCTTTTGATGGATTTATAATGCTCCACTAAAACCGCAGACACACTGAGAAAAACAATTCCTGGAAAAAGATCAGGAAAATGACAGAGCTCTATTCTCCACGATGTCTGACCTGAGGGCACAGCATGCCCACACACAGTTACTAACTGCAGCAGTGGAGTGAGGGGAAGCTTAATGTCAAGGGTGTCTGCAATAGTAATTCATTACCTCCCAGGCTGAGAGCACTATCCCAGCTGGCAAAGCAGTGGTGTGATTATGAAGAATGACACTCAATCAATTAGCGTCCAATAACTAAGAACAACGAGCATGAGCAAGCTAGTGGAGAACAACAACATCCGTACCAAACTTCATTTCATATCACTCATTCAAACGACACAATGACTGCACCCTGAGCAATTATTACAGCATTTTATTTATATTAAACAGGATGTGCACTGAGTTCATGATTTCTTTTGAGGCTAAAGGCAACTCATTGTACCTCTTATGTGTAAATATTCAACAAGTCTTCTCTCAGGCCCAACTTATTTCCAAAACACAGGACATCATTTGGCATCATTTGGAACCTTTGCATTCTTTTTCTGTCTATTTTATTATGTTTGTAAGTGTGGAGTGACTGACTATTTGGAAAGAAGAACTCAAATATAGTAACAGACACAAAGTGAAACAATCAGATGTTCTGATCTCATAACTAATTTTCCCATTTGGGAGAGAAGTCCTCTAGTAAACACGGTAGATTAGCCTGCATATGGAACAACCTTCTTTCTATGGAAAACCAGATGGAGTGGTAAAATGAGAAAATATTTTTTCTGTTGTTAGCTTTTCCTCTTTCGGTCATCCATCACTTAGACTGGAAACAGTGAGAGCAGTGGTGCAAATGAGGGAGACCGATGACGAGGTGTTAGAGGGGAAAGTTTTCTTTACCGACAGATAACACTGAGTGTGTACAGTAAATTACCCCTTGTATCAATGTCAGTGACACGTGATCATTAGGTTGATGAATATAACGACGAGCCTCTTACCCTGCGTGCCAGTCCCAGTGCAATATAACACTTCTCTCCAGCATCTGTGATCTCCAGTTCATAGTAGTGGAAGCGTGTGTTCAGAGGTCGACGGGCCTGAGCCAAGCCCACGTCCACAATGCTCTTCCCTTTCCCTACGTACTCCAGCAGCTGTAGAATGAGCGACAGGTTGTATATTCAGATGCACAACTAACAGAATTCATGTAATATTCATATGAAAACACTAGGGAGCAAAATATTAGATCTGAGGTCTATTTGGCACTATAGCTTCATTTTTACTATGTAACAAGGTACTTTTTAATGTGAATAGTATAGGCCATTTTAAGGGATAAAAACAACATGTAGTTGTATTTCACTCTTAGACATGAAGTCACAAGCACCTAAACACAAACTCAATTCACTGCATTGTTATGGACTTGAGTTAAACAGTAGCCAGTTAACACTTTTGCAGAACATTATTATGACACTCTGAAGGTCTTTGACCTTTTGAATATAACATACAACATATATAGATAAAAGTACTGGACCATACCACTTAATCATTGAATTCAGATGTTTCATTCAGTCCCATTGCCACAGATGTATAAAATCAAGCACCTAGCCATGTAGTCTGCCTTTATAAACACGTGAAAAAATGGGTCATTCTAAAGAGCTCAATGAATTCCAGCATGGTGCTGTAATAGGATGCCACCACTGCAACTACTCAGTTTGTGAAATTTCTTCCCTCCTAGATATTTCACGATCAATTCTAAGTGGTGTTATTGCAAAGGGGAAGTGTTTAGGAACTACAGCAACACAGCCATGAAACTGCAGACCACATAAAGTTACAGAGGGGGGTCGCAGAGTGCTGAGGCACATAGTGGGTAAAAGTCGCCAATGCTTTGCTAACTCAATTACTGCAGAATTGTGAACCTTCTCTGGCATTGAGATCAACACAAAAACTGTGCAGCAGGCGCTTCATTGCATGGGTTTCTATGGCTGAGCAGTTGCATGCAAGCCTTACATCACCATGCATAACGCAAAGTGTTGGATAGAGTGGTGTAAAGCACGCTGCCACTGGACTGTGGAGCAGTGGAAATGTGATCTGTGGAGTGACAAATCACACTTCTCTGGCTTACAGCCTAATGGACAAGTCTGGGGTTGGTGAATGCCAAGAGAATGTTACCTCCCTGACTGCATTGTGTCAACTTTAATATTTGGTAGAGGAGGGATAATGCTATGGGTTTGTTCCTGGACCCCTTAGTTCCAGTGAAGGGAAATCCTAATGCCTCAGCTTACCATGACATTTTGAACAATTTTATGTTTCCAACTTTGTGGGGACACTTTAGAGAAGGCTTTATTCTGTTCCAGCAGAGCTATGCCCCAGTGTACAAACCAAGGTCCATAAAGGCATGGTTAGATGAGTTTGGTGTGGAAAAACTTAACTGGGCTGCACAGAGCCCTGACCTCAAACCCATATTATCATGATAGCAATTTCCCTCCTGGGATTAATGAAGTATTCTGATTCTGATTCACTGAACACAGACATGTGCTGAAATCTTGCAGAAAGCCTTCCCAGAAGAGTGGAAGCTGTTATAACTGCAAAGAGGGGGACTACCTCCATATTAAAGCCAATGGATTTACAATAGGATGTCATAAAAGCACCTGCAGGTCTAATGTGTAGGTGGCCCAATACTTTTTGCTATTTAGTGCATCATCACTTATCATTTTATCTTGAAAATTCTGTCATAATTAGAGTCCAAATAAACATCTGTGTCAAAATTAATAAAATTCCCTCAGGGTGTTAAGAGCAGACTGATGAGCAAGCCGAATACTTAAAGACCTTGGCCATGGCTGTCACCAGGCCAGATGCATAAAAACAGGTTACAGTATCGTGCATTTCTTTCTTTCTAGGAAAATATGACAGAATTTAATTTGCCATGCCTGTATTTAACTGCCTGGGTACAAAACAGGGGTGTAGGAATAACAAATCTATTTGACATGCAGCTGATAAACTCAACCCTTCTGAACTTAAATCCCTTGTCAAAGAGCAAGTGCCCCTCTGAAATACTGTCACAGCAGATGAAGATGTGCACATAACATGACCATCTAAAGATATCTGCATTACCTAAAGTAAAAGAAAGAATTGCTCTCTCTAACATCTCATTACGAAAAATGCTTACCCAGTTAACCTTGAATTTTAAGATTTCCATTAAAGCTCAATACTAATATTATCATGAAGACTATTTCATTTCTAGAGAAGCTTTATGCTTTTGTTACACCTCTGTCCTTTCCTTAAATACGAAACAATTGCTGTTGTGTTGTAAATTAGACTAAACCAAGCTGTCATTTGGAATACAGCTGATGGTAAATCATTTAATAATCTATAAACAGCTGTGTCAATTTTAACACGACAATACTTTGATGACATAACGTTGTTAGGAACTGAAAATGAGATTCGAGTAGACAAAGAAACCAGCAAAAAGATGGTGATATAATCACTAATCCTACTGACAGTGATGCAGTGTTGCTGTTGCCAGCAGCAAATAAATAAAGCGAGCCATAGTGTGATACTATATGCCATGAACTCTATATCGATTGCAGCACAGTAAAAGCAAGAAGTATGATGCAGCAACAAATATGTGCCAGAACAAACAAATAGCAGTTACTTTGTCTACTCACTGGTCATTTTCATATGCAGAGTCACATTACATGGGTTTAATTTAAGTTAAATGTTGATTATCTCAGTCACATTAAAGAATGCTGTAATTAAATGTGACATTTTTGCATAGTTTTGTCTTTGAGTTATTTTTTGGTTTTAAATTATCTGAATTATTATTCATTTTCAGTTAATTTAGCCTTATTCTTAGTAACTGATGTTCGGTTAAATAAAATGTTCCCATAGAACCAGGACACATATTCACAAAGCTGCAAATGATACTTTAGGCCGTAATGTATCCTCAAGAGGCTTTGCCACCATAATTCAGAATAAATTCTTACTTAACTTCCCTGCAACCTTAAGACATTCATTTGTGGTGTTGTGATTCAGGCAGGTTGTTCACACTGCAGCTTGTGAGCCATGTTCTTAGAAATAAGGGTTAACTAAATGTACAGGTGTCATGCCAGTTACTCCTGTAGTGCGGGTTCTGTGTGTATCAACTTGCTGAGTCAGATAAAAATACTACAACCCAGCATAAGGTAGGGGGTAAGGATCTAAATGTTGAGAAGTCAACGAGCACATGATGCTCATTTTTCTGTTACTTTATATTAATTATATACTTAGCAATCGTTGACATTAGTGTCAGAATTTTGTACTAACTCCAGTATGGACATTATATTTTAGTTTGGGCAGTGATGCACTACTTCCATGAATGATATTATGTTTGTGACCAGATTTCTTATGTCAACTCTTTACTTTAAGCCCTCCTTTCTTTCTAAGAAGTATACAAACATTCAATACATGGCTTATGGCATGGTATAATTTAGCTGCACACTGATATATGGGCATTTTAAGTGCTTATAAATGTACAGTATTTACAACCAGTTGTTATTTCTTCTAAAGAGACGTATAAAACTTTTTGAGCAAAGTGAAACTGTTAAGAGTTAGAAACCGTTAGTGTCATGAGTCAGTATAGCCAGCTCAAGTCAGCTCAAATTGTTTTTGATGGTAGGAAAAACGAGAGCCCCTAGAGATAACCAGTACAAACGTGAGGAGTACATGGAAAAAAGAGGCCAACAATGCTAACCACTGAGCCAGCACATTATAACATTCAGTTACTGTACTGTCATTCATTATTATTACTGGCATGCCCCTCCCGGGATTAATAAAGCGTTCTGATTCTGATTAACTTAACATTGTCCATCCTGCATGTCTCTGCTCATGAATACCTACAAAAAGATTTACAGTAAAAAAAAAAAAACAAGTAAATTTACACTATACTACATTATAGTATGCAAGTAAACCTTACAAGTGCTACAAGGGCTTTGAAAAAAAGGTGCTGGCTCATATTTTTTATGAATCCTTCTTACATTTTTATCACTTTAACAAAATTAAATAGTTCAGAATCAGATGTGTTAAAGTGTCTGAACATGCTGGTTCTTGTACATATTGGCAAAGGTTAGACATAGAATTAGGGTTCTTCTCAAAAATGATTATATTCAATCCAGAACAACCAAAGATACTGTCTATTTTACTCTACACTTTCTTTTTCCACATCACTAACAATACAGCTCTAACAGTTTAGTAGGAGATTCTGGTGTGTTATGCCACAAGACATAGTGAGCTCAGTTCCTTTTAATTCCCCACTATCAGGTATTTTTCATTGTAAAACTTGTAGTATTCAATAATATTCAATCACACCTAAGTTGTTGACTAAAGCGACTTGCTTTAGACAATTTACCATATTTCTCTCAGGTATACCTGAACCCAAGGACTTACCGTGCCAGTCACCTTGACATCATGGAGACGGGCCCAGTCTTCTTCATGACTGTCAACTATCATCTGTCCATCATCATCCTCCCTACCCCATTCAGCGTTCAGGTCCAGCAGCACTTCTTCCCCTAAAGAATGCATCCCTACTGCAGGGTAGAGATTGTCAGGAGATGCTGGAATGTCCACACTGCCAACCTGAGCACACAGTCAGATGCAGTTTTTAAGGGATGAGTGGTGGAAATGTATGAAATAAAAGAAACAGAAACACTGCAAGTTCACTTGTAAACAACACTGACTGAATACATTTTGTGAAAGGTGACACATTGGCAATGGGGTACTTACTTCATGACCATTCTTAGTGAAAAACACAGTTAGCTGTCCATCGTCAGAGTCTAGTGATATTCCACAACCGATTCTGTCACCTCTGCAACATTTTGGACCAAACTGCTGTCCTACAGTGTTGCCATTATACAGCCTGCAGAAAGACAAAGTAAGAGAGGGTATATACCTTGTTTATGCTTATTATCTTTATTTTATTATTTCAAAATATTATTGAAACAAAGCCTCAAGTACATAATCAGCAGCTCATTAGTGCATTAATCAAATTTTATTGAATAAAAACATAATCAAACATAATGCAGCACACAAGACTTAAGGCATGGCATCATGTGCAACTATATAAGTAAAACGTTGTCAGTTCAATTCCAGCCAGAAATCTGTGCTCTGTGCCATAACCCCACCATCCCAACAAAAAAAAGAAAAATAAGAAACCTTACAATCCCAAACCAATAAAAAGCACTGATATGCCTCGGTCTAATGGCTTCTAATTTCTCTGAATTCCCTGTGACAAACCTGTGGTGATTGTGTTCTGTTGAAACCTTTCAGTTCCCTGCTAGCGTGACATGGGAAAGTGTTAGTGTTGTAGTGATTTCAATTACAGTTCATTTACAGTTCATTCTTGTAAGCACCAGGGACATACAGGAAACCTTCACAATGTAAATAACCAAATTTGGACAACAAATCCTGGTGTTTACAAGCTAGTCTGAAGGGCTAATGTGTAGCTCCACTATTTTCCTCCAGTTCTGAAAACATGGTTGCTGAAAGTATTTTCCTCTAGCAGTAACTGCCAAAGGTCTTTCTAAAAGTAGTAAAACCTTCCGAGAGCCAAACATTAAATATGCAAATAGGCCCTTCCCAAATATAATCAACTGAAAGTGCTGTGCTTTTGGTTCCTCAATCATGACAGTGACATGAACACAAACTACTTGTACAAGGGTTATGCATTAAAGTGTGAAACCTACAGTACATGAGATGTATGACCTACAGTTGTACCACAAGTGCATTGATCCAGTGCATATACAGTGGGTACGGAAAGTATTCAGACCCCTTTAAATTTTTCACTCTTTGTGTCATTGCAGTCATTTGCCAAAATCAAAAAAGTTCATTTTATTTCTCATTAATGTACACTCAGCACCCCATCTTGACAGAAAAAACCCAGAAATGTAGAAATTTTTGCAAATTTATTAAAAAAGAAAAACTGAAATATCACATGGTCATAAGTATTCAGATCCTGTGCTCAGTATTAAGTAGAAGCACCCTTTTGAGCTAGTACAGCCATGAATCTTCTTGGGAATGATGCAACAAGTTTTTCACACCTGGATCTGGGGATCCTCTGCCATTCTTCCTTGCAGATCCTCTCCAGTTCTGCCAGGTTGGATGGTGAACGTTGGTGGACAGCCATTTTCAGGTCT
>VUQH01085935.1:0-17523 GCA_015106775.1 Etroplus canarensis | reverse complement strand
AAATAGGGCTGTCAGCTGTGTACCAACCTGACTTCTGTACAACACAACTGATGGTCCCAGCCCCATTAAGGCAAGAAATTCTGCATATGAACTCTGACAAGGCACACCTGTGAAGTGAAAACCATTTCAGGTGACAACCTCATGAAGCTCATGGAGAGAATGCCGAGAGTGTGCAAAGCAGTAATCAAAGCAAAGGGTGGCTATTTTGAAGAATCTAAAATATAAAACATGTTTTGAGTTATTTCACACTTTTTTCTTCACTACATTATTAGACGTGTTCATTCATAGTTTTGATGGCTTCAGTGAGAATCTACAATGTAAATAGTCATGAAAATAAAGAAAAACCATTAAATGGGACAGTGTGTCCAAACTTTTGACTGGTGTATACATATATATATATATATATATATATATATATATGAGCTGCACACTGCATGTTGTGTCCCACTTTGGGTTTATTGGGATATGGTCACCTTAGCTGCCTGTGAGCTTATAAAAATCATTACTGGCTTGGTCTTACCCCCATAAACAACAGAGACACATTAAGCAACTGTGACATTTACCCTGAGACTCAAACTGCTCCACAGCCTCCCTCAGTGCCTCGTCTGGATCCATCTCAAACTCCTCCATGTTTTCCCTGACAGCAGCATCAAAGGTTTCCTGTGTGATTCTCCGTTTAGCCATTTTGCCTCGTTAATCTCCCCTCTGAAATAAAAACACAAAAATAAAGACAAACACCAGCTGTGTTGGTCGGATTCAGTCTCAACTAAAATAGCCAATAACGTCACCTATTGTTGACTAAAACAGTTTAATTTCTTCCCTTGTAAGTTCAGCTGAAGGCGTTTCCTGTGCAATTATTCAATAACTGCTCAAGTGCCATATTTTCTTTTTTAAATTGCTGTTTATGAGCAAATTAAAATATTAAATATTACCTCCGCCCTGGCACAGACCGCCTGCTCCACAGTTATGAATGAAGGGACCACAGTTGCGTAGTTTTCGTTGTTCGGCTCTCTGGCGCTACGACAGCGGCAGTGAACTGTGCGGGAAAATGTAAGTGAATAGCACACTGCCCGCAAATGTCCCACCCTAGCGTTTGCTCTTCTCGAACAGAGACTGAAAGAGATTAGTTCCATTCAATTTTTATTTCCATTTGTGTGACCCCCCGTAAACGAAATACATATTTAGTTAATCATATTTTATCAAGACCACATGTAATTCTTCATAGTATTCATATCTACACCAACAGGTTACACATATAATGAAACATATAACGAAACGTAGACGGATACTTTTACATTTTATTTTGACAAATACCCTTTCAAAATAAAGGAAGCATTGGAATTGTTTATAATATTGTTAGTCACAGAAATGACAGTGGGAAATAAGGAGGTCTGGAGAAAATGAGAGAGAGAGCAGGATGAAGACTTTAAAGAGAAAGAGAACAAAAAGAACCAAGTAGGAATGGACACACTGTCAAAGTCAAGTTTATGTTTTGCTGACATTCATTGTGGTGGACTCCACAATGATTTCATATAACTAAGCAGTGTGTCATACTGTTATCAAATGTGGATTCTCCCCAACCATCACCTGTATTAGTTCAAAAATACTCTTCACTGGCAATGCCTTTCTAGGATTTTACCACAGGATCTTGGGACACAAGCCCCTCTCGCCATGGAGGGTTGTGTCAGGAAGGGCATCCAGCATAAAGCCTCTGCCAAATTACCAATGCGGATTAATCCGCTGTGGTGACCCCTTGGTGGAGAATACAAGGTACAGCCGAAAGGTACATCTTTATGTTTTTGTATGGGGCGACAGTCTAATTCGCTAAAGTCTGTATCTTTGTGTGGTTAAGACACTGAAATGCATGTGCAATGCAAGACCAAGTGCATGTTTCTCCCCATACGTGCTTTGCCACAAACTGATCTCGAACTTACTTAGAAATTTCTGGCTACCTTTTTCTCAGGTTTCATTAACTAAGTAAAAGGTCCACCCTAAAAAAAGTTGCATTATATTGAAATCTGTGATTATTCGTTCTGAATTATTCTTAGACGTGCCACTAGACCATCCAACTAATTAGTTTGTTTTAGAAAGTCACATTGCAATGTGTACATCATTGAATTGAGGTTTGTGGAAGTGAAAAGATCGAATAAGTGTGCAAGCAACAGTTTCAATAATTTCTTTTCTTAAAATAATGTTTTTGGTGTTCCTAAAAGTAACCACTTCTTCTTCTTCTTCAGGCTGTTCCTGTAAGGGTTCACCACAGCATATCTGTCTCCATCTCACCCTATCCCTTGCATCCTCTTCCCTCACACCAGCCGTCTTTATGTCCTCCTTCACTACATCCATGAACCTTCTCTGTGGTCTTCCTCTTTTCCTCCTGCCTGGCAGCTCCATGTTCAACATCTGTTGTTCAGTATATCCACTATCTCCCTTCTGAATATGTCCAAACCTTCTCAACTTTGCCTCTCTGATTTTTTTCTCCAAGCTGCTCAACCTGAGCTGTCCCTCTGTTGTACTCATTTCTAATCCTGTCCATCCTGGTCACTCCCAGTGAAAATCTCAGCACCTTTAACTCTGCCACCTCCAGGTCCGCCTCCTATCTTTTGTCAGTGCCACCATCTCTAACCCATACATCATAGCAGGTCTGTCTTGTAAGCGTTCCCTTTCTCTCGTGCTGCTATCCTTCTGTCACAAAGCACACTAAAGTAACTGATTAAGTATCATTGTTTTATTAACGTATTAATTACAAGGCATTCGGATTGGGGGCCGAGCCCCCCTACAGGTCTGATCCTAGAATCGCCCCTGGTTTCATAGGTTCCCCTCACACATGCGATCTTATTTGGAAAACGACAACCGGAAATCCTTTTTCTTCTGCCCAGCTTCTTGGCGCTTCTATTCCGATTCATGCAAATGACAGAAGTGGAGCGCATAAGTACGGCTAGCTGTAGCTGAGGACATATCCTGCACATTTAGTCCCAGCGGTGAATTCACACACGCTCTTGCCGTTTTGCCTCCGGACGTCTTGGGATGGCTGCGAGCACGGAGGCCCCGGAGCCCTGGTACCTGGCCCTTCTGGGCTTTGCGGAACATTTCCGCACGTCGAGTCCGCCGAAGATCCGGCTCTGCGTGCACTGTCTGCAGGCAGTGTTTCAGTTCAAGCCGCCCGCGAGAGTCGAGGCCCGGACTCACCTCCAGCTGGGCTCGGTGCTGTACCGCCACACGAAGAACAGCGAGCTGGCGCAGACTCACCTGGAGAAAGCGGTGAGCGGAGGCGCGCTTTTGTTTGACACTAGTGATGATCAATACTGGAAACACTTCCACTGCAACATATCTCTGTCAAAGCCAATACTCCCTGTGTTCACACTAATGTGTTGCTTTCTAATTTTTCTTTCCTCAGTGGTTCATATCACAGCAAGTATCCTTTTCATGTGCGGCATGAAAAAGAACAATGAAATCCGATATTTAAAAAAAATAAAAAAGTTACTGAAGGATCAGTGTCTCCCCCCTTAAAACCGTCTTTGTTGAAAAGTTGAGTTTTTATTTGCATCTTTAACGACGCGCATCAGATCGCTCAGTTTGAAGATGTCAAATTTGAAGCAGCAAGCATTTTATCGGAGTTCTACTGTCAACAGGTAGGTGCATTCATCTTTTGGGGTCCTGTAAAGAGTAGAGAGGCATGTGTTTATTTTTTGTTTTTGTTCGTTGCAAAAGAATGACGTCATAGTCGTTGCAGTGGCCCTTATCACACCTGAGTCACAAGCACGCCTTCTCCCACCATGCTCCGCGTGAGAGATAACACAGCGTTTGAGCTCCTTTGATGAATCATATGACCTGTAGTCACGTGCAAAACTAGGTACACCCCTTGATTCATTGGCTTGTAGAACCATCTTTAGTAGTAATAACTTGAAGTATCTGTTTCATCATTGTAGAGGACTTTTGGCCCACTCTTCATTACAGCATTGCCTTGGTTCACTGATGGCTCCTTTAAGTTCTGACCACAGTGAAGGGCCACATTTTGGCCAACTCTTTTTACAGAGTTGCTTCAGTTCATTGAAGTTTGCAGGTTTTCTCGCTTAAGGTCCTACCACAACATTTCAATCAGGCTGAGATCTGGAATTTGACTGGGCCATTGCAACGTCTTGATTCTTTTCTTTCTCAGCCATTGTGTTGTAGATTTGCTGGTGTGCTTTGAATGAGTGTCCTGTTGCACAACCCAGTCTTAGCCAAGCTTTAGTTGTCAGAAAGATGGCCTCACATTTGAATCTAGAATATGTTGGTACACAGAGGAGCTCATGGTGGACTTGTCTGTTCCAAAGGATGTTGTTCCAGAAGTCTTGTTCTGGCTTGTTCAGATGCATCTTTGCAACCCTAAGCCATGCTGCCATGTTGTTTTCTGAGAGGAGGGGCTTTCTTCTGGCAACCCTTTTAAGCGAGCCAGACTTGTTCAGTCTTTTTCAAATTACACTGATTAACTTTAACACTGAACATGTTAACTGAGGCCTGTGAAATGTGAGTTGTAGCTTTTGAGTTTTTTGTAATTTCTCTGGGCACTGCCTGATCTGACTTTGTGGTAAATTTGTCACTCCTGGGCATTGTGTTATCATACATCTGAATGCTCCAGAGAAGCACCCTGCCAAAACTTCTGTTTTTATAGAGGTGATTGCACTTTCTGATTGTGACTTAATCAAGGTTGTTTGATTTGCAGCATCTGGCTGCTACTTATCCTAAATCCTATGGAAAATGTAAGAGTGTGTTTAGTTTTTGCAGGCCTGCATGGAGTCATGTGAAATTTTTTTTTTTCACAGGACTGTATAAATGGAATCAATAATGGCATTGGTATCAACTTTTTTTCGATTTTTGTCAATATTCATCTCTAAGATCAGGTTGTGTCTTGAATGTAATAGAAAAAATAATACACTTTCTGTTGCAGTCTTATGCTTAGATGTTACTTATTTACTGGCTTCTTTTTTCAAGAACTTGGTCGACTCTGCAAAACCAGTGCTGCGCAAGGCCATCCAGATTTCTCAGCAAACACCCTATTGGCACTGCAGACTGCTCTTTCAACTGGCAGTAAGAAATGTCATGCATTACAAACGTATTTATGTTTGACAAATTGATTTGAATTCATGTGTGCAATGTTGTTCTGTCTCCCTCAGCAACTACATGCACTAGAGAAAGATTTAGTTTCTGCCTGTGACCTATTAGGAGTGGGAGCAGAGTATGCAAGAGTAATGGGATCAGAATACACGAGGTAAGCTGATCAGATTTATGTTTGGACAAACTAGCGATTGATCTGCGTCATGCATTAACTCACATTAAGTTTTTTTTTCCTGCAGAGCCCTATTCTTATTAAGCAAAGGAATGGTAAGCTTAAATCATTCTCTGCTAACAAAAGGCACCCTGCGTGATATTTGTGTTGTTTTCCTACTTTCTATTTCTTACATGTATTTGTGGCTCTGTAGCTGCTGCTAATGGAGAGGAAGCTTAGCGAGGTGCACCCCCTGTTGACGCTGTGCGGGACCATTGTGGAGAACTGGCAGGGAAACCCTATTCAAAAGGAGTCACTGAGAGTCTTCTTCCTGGTGCTGCAGGTTACACACTACCTGGATGCTGGACAGGTACAACTGTATTCCTATGGTTCATTAATGGCCCCAAATAATATGACAAATGTATTGCAGTTGTTTGGTAGTTTATAATATAATGCTATGTTAATATAATGCTCAAAGTAGTAGAGCCAGAGTGTTTACTTATGTGTTGGGTTCAGGTAAAGAGTGTGAAGCCATGTCTGAAGCAGCTGCAGCAGTGCATCCAGACCATCTCCACTCTCCATGATGATGAGATCCTTCCCACCAATCCAGCAGCCCTCTTCCACTGGCTGCCCAAGGAGCACATGTGTGTGCTCGTGTACCTGGTGAGATGTTATCTCACACACACAGCTTCATGAAAAAGTGTGACATTCTGAAACTGCACTACTAAACGTATGTCCTCTGTTTGGTTGTTTTTGTACAAAAGGTGACAGTGATGCATTCCATGCAGGCGGGTTACTTGGAGAAGGCACAGAAGTACACAGACAAAGCTCTCATGCAGCTGGAGAAGCTGAAGAGTAAGTTTGTTGGAGTGCGCTCACTGATTATTTCCCCCTTGATGACGGTGTTAATGAATCAACTCTGATTCATGTGCTCAAAGTGCTGGACAACAGTCCCATCCTGTCCACTTTTCAAGTCATCCTACTGGAGCATATCATCATGTGCCGGCTGGTCACTGGACACAAAGCCACAGCCTTACAAGAAGTGAGTCACCAGCTGTAGAGAGTTATCTGTATGTTAGCAGGTTGTTGAGAATGAATAAAAGCATGGATTTTATAATACCAACTTCTTCTAGAGGTTGTGTAAAGTTTGCAGCTGTTAAGATTGTGATGCTTTGTGTTTAGATTTCTCAGGTTTGCCAGCTCTGCCAGCAGTCACCAAGGCTCTTTACAAACCACGCTGCCCAGCTTCATACACTTCTGGTAAGTCTACAAGAAAAGAAAATACACCCTCAAGGAAAGTAAATACATTTATTTGTATCGCAAGAGAGAAGGGGAAAAGTACAAAAAGTTAAGCTAGAATAGAGTATCTGGTTTAAAATTCCCCAGAGCATGAAAACTTTACCACCTTTAGTAGTGAAATGTGGCCTTGAGCTGTTTTTCAAAACAGACATAGATGATGACGTCTTATTCCACACCTGTGGACCCCTGCAAGCCGTGCAAAACCTATTAAACTGAGTTTGTTTGTTTTTTAAACCTTTATCTGTTTTCCTAGTTTTATAGTAGTGGAATATAAAAGTAAATTGGAAGAAAGCCACAACGTCTATTATACATTATACAAACTTTATGAAAAATATTGCATTCAATATACTTCAGAAGACTAGGTATAAATAAGAAACTTGGTGGGAGCCTTTACATTGGTCTGTGATTATATGAATAACTTTCTTTTGTAAGAACTATTATTTCTCAAGGCTTATGGGAAAAATGGGATGAGATGTACTCCCTAGTCATTTCATTAGGTACACCTTCCTAGTACCAGGTTGAATCCACTATTGCCTTCAGCGCTGCCTAATTCTTTGTGGCATTGATTCAACAAGATCCTGGAAACATTCCTTAGAGATTTTGATCCATATTCACATGGTAGCATCACGCAGTTGATGCAGACTTATCGGCTGCATAGCTGTGATAAAAATCTGCCATTCTGCTACATCCCACTTCACCCTGAGCTCTATTGGATTGAGATCTGGTGACTGTGGAGGCCATTTGAGAACAGTAAACTCATTGTAATGTTCAAGAAACCAATTTGAGAAATTTTGAGCTTCGTGGCATGGTGTGTTATCCTGCTGGAAGCAACCAGAAGACTGGTACACTTTGGTCCTAATGCAATGAACATGGTCAGCAACAATACTCGAGTAGACTGTGATGCCTACCTTAAGTGTGCAAAGAAAATGTCCCCCGCACCATTACACCACCACAAACAGTATCCTGAACCATTAATACAAAGCAGGATGGATGGATTCTTTCATGTTGTTCATGCCAAATTCTAACCCTACATTGCTCTTCAGCAACATTACATCGAATGTTGCTGCAGAGACTCATCAGACCAGTCAACTTTTTCAGTCATTTGTTGTCCAATTTTGGCAAGCCTGTAGCCTGTTTTCTGTTAGCTGACAGGAGTGGCACCTGGTTTGGTCTTCTGCTGCTATAGCCCATCTGATGCTGTTCCACATACCTTGGTTGTAACAGGTGGTTATTTGAGAGTTACTCTTGGATTTGTATCAGCTTGAAACAGTCTGGCCATTCTACTGACCTCTGGTATCAACATGGCATTTTCACCCAGAGAACTGCAGCTCACTGGATATTGTCTGTTTTTTAGACCACTCTCTCTAAACCCCTTGAGGTGTTTATATGTGAAAATCCTAGTAGATGAGCAATTTCTGAAATACTTAGACCAAACTGTCTGGCACCATCAACCATACCACATTCAAAGCCACTTAAATCAGGTTTCTTGCCCATTCTGATTCTCTGTTTGAACTTCAGCAGGTCGTGGCCTTGTCTGCATGCCTAAACACATTGAGTTGCTACCATGTGATTGTCTGATTAAATATTTTCATCAATGAGCAGTTGATGCTGTTTACATGCTACATTTGTTTCATGTAATATGACCCAATCACATCTGTTTTCCCCTCTGTCTCAGGGCCTGTACTGTATCTCAGTGAATTGTATGGATAACGCAGAGGCACAGTTCACTGCAGCTCTACAGGTGAGTTTCTTCATCACCATTTAATTTTTTTTCCCACCATTTCTTCTTAGATCAAGGGCCCCCATGTGGACTGTGAACTCTCCATGAACTCTTGAGTTTACTGTCATTGAGTATAATGGAAACCCAGCAGAACATCAAACATTTGTATCAGGTCATGGGAGGCTAACATTTTTTCACAAAGTTGCCTTCTGTCAGCAATGCCTGCAACTTTTTTTTTTTTTTAACCTTTTAACAGCCTTGGCTGTGTGTTCTTCGGATGACTGTGTTGTCAGCATCTCTGTATTTCTTTCCTTTGTTAGATGACAACACACCAGGAGCTGTGGACATTCATAGTGACAAACCTGGCCAGCGTCTACATCCGGGAAGGGAACAGGCATCAAGAGGTTTCAAAGATACTGCTTCCTCAAACATTTAAATTCTTTAAATAAAATGCAATTTTCCCCTAGGATTAATAGTGTTCTGATTATGAAAGCAAATAAATAGATGTGTTTTTGAACTTACTATTTGAATCAACAGCTGTACAGCCTTTTAGAGAGGATAAACCCTGACCACAACTTTCCTGTCAGGTAACTAGTGATGCCAAGTTGTCAGCACATCATGTAAATTTGTGTCGTGCTTTTAACAGCATTTTAAAATAACTGACTTTTTCAGCTCTCATTGTCTGCGAGCTGCAGCATTTTACATCAGAGGACTCCTGTCTTTCTTTCAGGGACGTTACAATGAGGCCAAGTAAGCAAAGCTGTTTAATTTTTACTATGTGCACTTTTAAAGATATTAATGACCTGTCCTTGTGTTTAAAACAATAGAGATTATCATGCAGATTTGTATCAACAGGAGGTTTCTAAGGGAGACTCTGAAGATGTCTAATGCAGAGGATCTAAACAGGCTGACTGCCTGTTCACTAGTCCTGCTAGGCCACATCTTCTTTGTTCTAGGAAATCACAGGGTGAGTCTACATATATCACAATTTTTATCCGTTTAACCATGCGTAGTGAGGATGGCAGCTGGATTTACGACTACATGTCTGGTTCATATGTTTTCCAGGAAAGCAACAACATGGTGGTTCCTGCCATGCAGCTGGCAAGCAAGATTCCAGACATGTCTGTGCAGCTGTGGTCCTCTGCACTTCTCAAAGGTAGACCCGTCACTAAGAATATTTCACATTTTGTGTTATTGTTGGATTAGAGGAAAATTTGTTTATCTGAAATAAGTTAAACAACAAAATCTAAAATCTTGCTTACATGGTAAAATGTCTTTTTAAATTGAAAAACCATGAATATATGACAACATTTGGCCTGAAGGGGTCACAATAAACAAGCAAATGGGAGTGTCCCAAAATGGAACGGCATCAACCCACTTTATACATTCAGTTGCCAGTTTGTTAGGTATTTCTTATCAGACTTAATAAAGACTGATGAAGGTTATAATGTTTAACCTTTGTTAAAATTGTTTAAGAGATGTGCTGATTAAACTTAATGATATTTTTGAATAAACAGTTTGTTGTGCTGTTGGATTGTAATGAGTTTTCTCTTACCCTAGACTGACCACAAACTGCAGCCTTCATAAAAGTTAATCAGTTATATCAGCTTCCATAAAAACTAAACATTTTGACTGTCATGAATATGGTATTTTTTTCAGGACTCTTTAATAATGTATGGTTTAGAGACAGTGGCACTGACAAAAAGGACAGGAGGCAGAGCTGGAAGTGGCAGGCTTGGAGATGCTGAGATTTTTCGCTGGGACTGACCAAGGCATTAAACTTAATTCAGACATTCTGGCTGAGATTCATCACGACATTGTGAATGAAATCCACTACAGATCTCACAAGAGTTTATGTGGAATCCTCAATAGAAAAATTTCCATACCCATTTCATGGTTGTCTGGCCATTATGTTTGGAAGTACATACATAAAAGTGTTGGCGAAACTGACTAGCTGAATGATGACAGCTGTATTCAGAACCCAAAGACAGCTGTTGCAATGTAATTTGGTTTCCTTGGACCACATTATTACTTTCTTATTCTTTGTTCCAAGGATTACAGACCACACAAACACATCAAGAACACAGCATCACCTTTTTGGACACAGAAGGAAAAAATATGTAATTTTAAAGTTTGTTTTTCCAGCTAAGCCTTTTACACAAATATTCAGCATACAATGAAGGACCCATTGCGGAGGGGGCAGCGATATGCATTTCTCATTCAGTTATAGCATCAATAAATCACAGTGTAATGAAGCCACAACTGAATTAGAACTGAACGAGGCTTAGGGAAAACAAGTGGGTGAAGAATCATTTAATCACACTGCACACACGGCATATTCCAGGTTTGGAAATAGTGTTTGGATCCAAAATCATTTAACAATCATCATCATACAAATTTAATCTATTCCCAGCAGATCTGAACAAGGCTTGTGGAAACACTATGGACGCCCACGAGGCCGCCCAGATGCATCAGAACTTCTCCCAGCAGCTCCTGCAAGACCACATCGCAGCTTGCAGCCTCCCTGAACACAACCTCATCAGTGTAAGCACATCATCAATCAGTTACTCTATAAACAGTGAGTCATTTTGTCCTGGTTGGCTTTTCAAAGGAACCTCTGTGTTTTGTGTCGTATTTCAGTGGACAGACGGCCTCCCTCCTGTGCAGTTTCAGCCTCAAAATGGACCTACAACTAGTCTGGCCAGCCTTCTCTGAGAACACGATGCCGCAGTGACAGGGAAAATGAGAGACAGGGGAGCTGCTGCAGGGAAAATGGTAAAGGAAGAGTAGGGTGGGGGAAAGGGAAGGTAAAGAATTTGGATAAAGAAGGCACGAAGCACTGTGTCATTTGGCAGACTTCCATTTGGTGCTTTCTTGCACTTATTTGGGGCACTGGGGCATCAGAACTGGGTTTGGCTGGGTTTAAGTACCCCTGTTCTGCTTCTTTACTAGGATAGGATAGTTGGTGCTTAGAAAACAGGCTGCAGCGCCTCTTTTTCACCTTCTGTCTGAAACACTCCATTTAGCTCCTGTCTTTGTAAGAAAAGCCCCTACATAAGGGCTATCGACCCTTGCACTGTTTCTTTTGCTTCTTTATTTCCCTCTAAAAGTTTGTCTGAAATCACAAAATCATTTCTTTAGCTAATATGAATGGGAAATTTTGTCAAACAATATTACTTTTATAAAATAAGAATTTTAGTACTGGAGAGCAATGGGTTGAAAATAGCTTTAAAGTGGCAGCTAGTTTGCATTTGTCTTACTGCGCTGGATTTATGTCCCTCTTACACACTTGCTCCTTTGTCTGACAACAGAAACTGAAAATATGTAAATGAGAGAGGGTTTTGGGAATTCAACTATATTAAAATACAGTACATGTGGGCACAGAGTAGGAGAGAACATTCTAGCACTAAAAATATAGAGATTTTCTAGATTATGTGAGGACATTGCCGTCAAAATAATAGTAATTCACTGGGTTTTCGGTTCCTTAGATATCTAAAGTGCAAGAAGACCCTCGTGTTTGCTCTTTCTTTTGGTTTGTGTTGCTCATATTTGACATTTTAAAGTCAGAGTTTGCAGAAGTGGCTAGAAAATGATGGACTGCAAGATAGCTGATCACATCTGGGTTTAATCAGCTCCTTATTCCTAGTTTAAGAGCATCAGAGTAGCCACTGTGTTGTATGGTGATGTAGATAACTCAAAGAAAAGCTTGGACTACAGACAGTGCTGTTAAAAAATGCTTTGTATCACATTAAATGATAGGAGAAACTCCAAAAAAGCACAATGGGGAAAACTTTCAATGTTTTTTGGAAAGGTTTAGAAAAAATGTTTAAAAAATTGCAAGGAGAACTTGGATATTTTTGGAAGTAAACTTAATGGTGGTGTTGCTACAACTTTCATGTCTGTATAGTAAATCTGAGGTTGCCTCCGGGATTCAGCTAACATAGATTGCTAAAAAGACTAGAAATGGTGTGATTGTATTTCTCTTAACATTAGAAATCATCTGGCCGAGGACTGATGAGCTTATGCAAAGGTGGGGCATTAGTCCGTTCCTCCGTCCGTCCACAAGAATCGATACTCCTTCCCCTATTGATGCTCCTGGAAAATTTGAGTGTGCCCCTCTGCCATCTATACATGAATGCCATTGTTGGGTTTATTTATGTCATATGTTCTGCTGAATCAGGGCCAGTCAAGAACTTGAGCTGTTCTTGATATGATTGTTTATGACTCTTCAGTGGGTTTCCATTGTCATTAATTTGTGTAATACAGCCAACCAGTGACAAGAAAAATAGCAATTTCTTTCTGTGCTTCACACATGACAATAACCTGTGAACTGGGGGGATCATGAGGCGGATGAAGTACCATGTCACTGATGTTGTGGTTCTATACCCAAAAAACCCCTACCTTTTTTTTTGTAGTGTTGAATGTTGAGCTTTTCTTTTGAATTTGACAGTTTTGTTCCACTCATTTAGTTCATCTCTTAACTTGTCTTTTAAAAGCACTATAAAGGTGTTTTTAGATTAACTAAAATAAAGCTTGTAGCTTTTAAGAATTATTCGCTTTTAAAGTTAAACAAGTGGCTAGATGGATACAGAGAAATTGGATTTAGTTTGTTGTTGTGCATGAACCCAATATCTGTCTCTTCAAAGCACACGTTAGCAGGTTGTGGTACAGTGTTAGTTAGGATATATTTGGATACACATTTATACTAAATATGTGTAATGATAATGTAGTGTAATGTAATTCACTGAATAGGGCTGAGCTCCGATTGTTGACATTTTGAAATCATATTAGTTATGACACAGACCAGCTGACCATTTTATAAACAGCGTAAGAACTAGTTCAAATATATTTAAAGTGTAAACATGACTGTGATGTATTAAAAAGTAATTCTGACAGCTTTGGACATGAAAGCTCAGTCATCTTGCAGCCTGATTGTGCTTTCCTTTAGATTTTTGTTACTTCACTCTCACTGATGTATCTTTCTATACTATGCACATTTTGCCTGGCTCAACAAACCAGTAATAACAGTAATATTTCCACTAATAGGATTGACTGTTACCTCTTGCACATATGCTGTTTCATGATGAAACATGTTAGCATTTTGAAATAATATAGTTTTTTCACTCACTTTCTTTCATTTCCTGTTTCACTTATTTCTTCCGAAGGATGGTGTTATGTATCTTTGTTTAAATTATTTATTGAAATTGCTTTTTATTACACCACATGTATTGTTTTGCCAGTATGGTTAATAATAGTTTTGATATATTATCAAGTAATGGGTAGTTCTGAGTTTGCTTTTGCTAAAGTAGAAATGGTACTTTTCTTTGTTTTAGTTTTCTCTAGTAAAGACAAATGTATTTTAAAAATCAACTACTGAGGTCGGTCAGTTGCATGATTATTGCAATTAGATTGTTGGTACAGCATGGTTTTCATTTATTTTATTGCTACTTGACAGCATGTTATAAAAGGGAATGTTCAGTTTGTGTTTTCCACACTTTAACACTTGTATGACTTTTATAAATAAAGATTCTAAAGTTGAATTACTTATTTTAATTGAAAAAGCTTGCAAAATTTGATCCACTGTAGTACCTTAAACATAAACAAAGTAAAGAGAGGTTATAAATAATGGGAAAATGCAGATATTTTGTGTGACACTGCATATAAAATACACCAAGGAGCACTCCTGGTAACTGTATGTTTAGCACAAATGACAGAGTGAAACAAGACGTGAAATGGATACCACTAAATGTTTGTGTTATAAGACTTAATACCCCCAGACCCATACCAAAGACTGTCATTTTTGCTCCTTCAGTAGAAATTCATACATTGCACTACATCGCAGTGACCAATTTTGCAACGCATTCTGCTGTATTTTTATATAAAATATTTTTTTTAACTCATCTGGCCTAATTACTGATGAGCTAATGCCATACAAGGTGTCTTTGTCCACGATTCACAAGAATCTTAACTTCCTACTGTATTGGTCAGAATTGAATCAAGGTTAAACACAGTGATCAGCTAATCAGTCTTCCCCCAAACTGCTCAAAGTCAAGGTCATATTTTTCATTTTATGGACACTTCTCTTTTGGACAGTGGGAGGAAGCCCAAGCACCTGGAGAGAATGGTTGTCTATCTGTGTTGGCTCTGCAACAGACTGGCGACCTGTCCAGGGTGCACCCTGGATAAGCGGAAGATGAATGAATAGACACACAATGATCACCCCAACTGGGCTCAAGGTCAAAGTCATATTTGTGGTTGCTACTTCTAAGAGTATTGGTCTGGATGGTAATGTTCAGAAAGTGTTTGTGTGTGCCCCTCTGCCATCTATATATAAATGCTGTCATTAGGTTTATTTATGGCATATCCTAAGCTAGGTCAGGGCTGGTCAAGAACTAAGGTTTTTGTCCTGGATGTGATTGTATTTGAGCCTCCTTGACTTCAGTGGATTTTAATTCTCATTAGTTTGTGCAATACAGCCAACCAATGACAAGAAAATATCATTATTTTTCTGCACTTCACACATTACAATAATAATAATAATGGAGGGATTGTGAGCTTGATGAGTTGCAGACCAACATCATAATGTGATAATGCACATTAGTCTGCATTTACACTGCATTACCACATTATGTTGGTCTGCATTTTCATTTTTTGGTTTACAGAACTGAATAGAAACTGGTTCCTGGAACTGTAGGGAAAAATACAAATAATGCAGAGCATTCATTTTAAAAAAGCACCCAAAATTTGTGCATAATATAAAGTAAAAGGTCTGTTTGACAAGTCAGATCTTGAAATGTCTTCCCTCTAAAATATTCCATGATCAACTGTAAGTGGTATTATTGCAAAGTTGGAGTGCTTAGGAGCCACTGCAACTTAGCCATGAAGTGACAGACCACATAAAGTTACAGTGCGGAGTCGCTTAGTGCTGAGGTGCAGCGTGTGTAAGCCACAACACTCTACTGACTCAATAAGTGAAGAATTCCAAACCTCCTCTGACATTAACATCAGCACAAAAAATGTGTACTTGGAGCGTCATGTGTTTCCAAGGCTGAACAGCTGCATGCAAGCCCCACATCAACAAGCACAGTGCCAAGGATGGTGTAAAGCACACTGCCACTGGACTCTGGAGCAGTGGAAACATGTTCTGTGGAGCAAGAATCAAATTTGTCATTTAGTCTGATGGAGAAGTTTGGGTTTAGTGAATGTCAGGAGAATGTTACCTGCTTGATGGCTGTGCGCCAACTTTAAGTTTGGACAATTCAATGTTTCCAACTTTGTGGGAGCAGTTTGAGTAAGACCCTTTTCTGTTCCAGCACGACTGTGCCCCAGTGTGCATAGCAAGGTCCATAAAGGCATGGTCAGATTAATGCCTATGTATTTAGAATGGGATGTCATATCAACTAAGGGTAGGGTTTGGTTAATTTCCAATTCTTTATATACAATTTTAGTTGTTTGGAACACTCAAATAAAAAAGCAATTGACTGAAAGCCTGTAGTCCAGATGTATGAGATTTCATATTACAGTGTCTGAAAATTTGCCTCTTCAGCATTTAGCTAAAACCATACCCCAACCGTAAATGGATCACCACTGACCTGGAGGTTAAGATCCGCTGGGTGAATCTGCATTTTGCATGGCTGCATTGGTACTATATATACTTGATTGCTCTAAGGAAAAAACTGCAAAATTTTGTTAAGAAATGAGAGACTACACTATATATTTTTACAGAGGTGTGCTCATAGTGAACAAACAATAATGATATCATGGTCAACATGCTGCTATACTACAGAACCACTATATAGATATAACTACATGTGTGAATAACTTTGCAGCAGATGAAAAGTGGGAATGACATCAAGACCACAAGGGAATTGACAATCAACACCTGTTCAGACAAAAGCATCAAATGTGTTTCATCTGTGGTGAAATGTACTGAGAAATTAGTCCAAATTTCAAACACTTAAGTCTTTCATATAGAAGTGCTACTTGCCACCAGGCAAAGCAGGTAACTGCTTGAGGGCCCAGGTTAATGGGATTAGTATCCTGGTGTGTCCAGCTCTGCTGGCCAAAAAATAACTGATGTGTACGACCTAATTATCATACTACAAATTCCAAGTTGTGAAATTTAGATGCAAAGACGTGTACCCTAAATTACTAAGGTGGATTGGTATTAATTACTGTGCTCCATGTGCAGCATGGTCAGTGTGGTGTGTGTATTTTATTGTGTGTGTGGGTGCACAGATAGATAGATAGATAGATCTACACAGAAAAAGACAATTAAAAAGCAGCGCTGACTATTATGCTGTCCTGGTGAGATAAAGTGCGAAAGCTATTAAGAGGACAGAGATTCAAAATGGAGAAATATACAGTGCTTAACAAATTTATTAGATCACCACCCAGTGTAAGGTTTATGCCACAGCTGCCCTAAATTAAAGCATTGGTAATTACTAAAATCTTTTTTTTATGTTTCTGTGATGGTTAATACACCAGTATACAATGAGAAAGACCAGTATGTAGAAGCTCTTTAATCAAAATTATATTTTTAATGCTATACATATAATATAATTATATAATTATGTATATTCTATATAATTATTATACAAAGCAGAAAAATAATAAAGCACATTATCATTTCTTCATTAAGATGCCAAATTATAGTTATTTACTTGCATTCTTGAGCAGAAAAAATAGTTTTAGTGGTTGAATGTAGTGCTTGATTAATTTCTGACTTCTCAAAGAAGCCCAGTGAACCAGCTCAAACTTGGGTATAAAAAGGTGAATTCAGTTTGAAATTCCTCATTCCTGCTCAAAATGGCAAAACATAGAGAGCTCACTGAAAAGGAAAGAGTCTGCATTAAAGAACTTCATGATGCTGTATGGTCTTCCTCATTTTTATGACAGGTGGTCTAATACATTTGTTAAGTGCTGTCTTCTTCTTCTTTCGAGGGGTCACCACAGTGGATCATCTGCCTCCATCTCACCCTATCCCTCGCATCCTCTTCCCTCACACCAACCCTCTGCATTTCCTCCTTCACTACATCCATCAACCTTCTCTGTGGTCTTCCCCTTCTCCTCCTGCCTGGCAGCTCCATCTTCATTATCCTTTGTCCAGTATATCCACTATCCCTCCTCTGAACATCTCCAAACCATCTCAGCCTTGCCTCAGTGACTTTATCTCCAAACTTCTCAACCTGAGCTGTTCCTCTGATGTAATCATTTCTAATCCTGTCCATCTTGGTCACTCCCAGGGAAAATCTCA